>JAADVY010000262.1:0-21232 GCA_023336035.1 Pythium plurisporium
GGGGGTGCGAACAGTAGGAGATCTTGTCTCGTTTCGAAGGATTATGACCACCACAAGCTTCGGAATTCGGTCGCCCGACCTGACGTCATGCTTGCGTAGTGTGCGTATGTTGACGTGACGCGCGAGTACAGTGCAGAGTGTTTGCATCACACCAGGTGAGACCCCGAACGTGAACACCAGCGCGTGAAGAGATGGATCCACGAAGAGGGGGATGCGTTTGCGGATCATGAAGGCTTCGATATTGTTCTGCCAGCAGTCGCTCGCCTGCCATGAGCCGAGCATACGATCTTGTGGCCCGTCGCGCAGCGTGGGGACCGATCTTCCCCATTGTCAGAACACATTCTACCTTCCTCGAGCGACTTCTCGTACTCCCCCTCCCCTTTCTTCGCCTGTGCCTTGGCGCTGATGTGCCAGCTTACAGCCGTGTCGTCGCGCAAGCGTATCGCAGTGATCGGCGGCGGCATCTCCGGGCTCGCGAGTGCGTATCTACTACAACGCCAGGCCGAGGATGCAGATGTGGATATCGTGCTGTTTGAAGAAGGCAGCGTCGCGGGTGGTCATGCGCTCACGGTGGACGTCGAGCTCGCTCGGCGTCTCCCCGGCGACGAGACGGATGCCCAGGTGTCGGTGCTTGTAGACGTCGGCTTCCAAGTGTTCAACCTCACGACGTACCCACACTTGGTCGGGTTCTTTGAGGAACTCGGCGTGACGAGCCAGCCGTCGGACATGTCGTTTGGCTGCTCAATGCCGCTGTATGAAGGCGACAGCAAGACCTACGATACGTTTGAGTGGTCCAGCACACGCAATCTGAAGACGATCTTTCCGGAAATCAAGACTATGCTGGACTCGCGTCGGTATGATCTCTTGAAGGATGTAGTGCGTTTTCAGAAGGAAGCTCCACTGTTCCTCGAGGAAGTCAACCGCGGGATGCATGCCGACATGACTGTCGGTGGGTACTTGGATGCGTACAAGTACAGCGACACGTTTCGCGATGTGTACATGTTACCAATGATCGCTGCCATCTGGTCTGTGCCCAAGGTCGACTCGATGGTCATGCCGATGCGCACGCTGATTCGATTCATGGTGAACCACCACCTCCACAAGATCAAGAACCGTCCCAAGTGGCGCACGGTCGTGGATCGCAGCCGTCAATACGTCGCGCGCGTGGTCTCGCAGCTGAAGGACGTGCGACTGAATGCGTCTGTTGTGTCGGTAAGCAATGTTGAGGGTCCGGACGGCACCACACTGGTGCGAGTGGAGCAAGCGAATGGCGAGTCCGAGGTGTTTGATGATGTCGTACTCGCTACGCACACGGACGTCTCTCTCAAGATGCTGGGTGAGACAGCGACGGCTGAAGAGCGTGCGTTGCTTTCCAAGATCAAGTACCAGCCGAACCGGTGTGTGCTTCACACTGATAAGTCGATTATGCCGTCGAACCGCGGTCTGTGGGCCTCTTGGAACGTCAAGGAGTTCCCGCGCAGCGAGGCGGACAAAAATGCAACGACGTCCGAGGGCACCCCAGTGTGCTGTTCTTACTGGGTGAACCTTCTGCAGAACCTGGGTGAGGGCGTGCAGGACGTGTTTGTGACACTAAATCCGCCCCACGAGCTGGAAAATACGCTCATGGAGTTCGAGCTGAGCCATCCTGCGTTGAATCGTGAGGCTGTTGAAGCTCAAGAGCAGCTGCATACGATCCAAGGCACGCGACACGTGTACTTTGCTGGTGCCTGGACCCGTTACGGTTTCCACGAAGACGGGATTCTGTCTGCCGTCAAAGTGGCCGAGTTGGGCGCTGCGTACAAGGCGAATGGAAACGTGCAGACGCACTTGCAAACCACACTGCCATGGGCACCAAGGTCTCCTTCGCCGATTCCTCCGTCGCGATTGGCACGAGTGTGTCTTGGGTTGTTCGACACGTACGCAGCCAAGTCAGTGACGGTTGGCACGCTGAGATTGCTTCTCCCCGATGGATCAGAGCGTGAGTACACGAGCACCATCGATATGGCCGTTGACAAGCATTCGGTCGTAAGCAAGTCGCTTCATCGCTACCACGGTGTGGATCTGAACGATGTCTCGATCGTCCTGAAGGTTCACGATCTGTCCATGTTCCCGCGCATCGTTTTTGGCCACTCAAGCATTGCAATGGCGGAGGCGTACATGGACCACCTGTTTGATATCTCGCTGGAGGACCGCGCAACGCGTCATCGTTTCGAGATCAAGCAGTTCGATTCGAAAGAGAAGGTGGACGACCGGTTAGCTTTGTTCCTGTATTGGTGCGCGCTCAACCTGACCAAGATCGAGCGTAACAAGAATCTGCTGGGCGGTCCTGCGCAGTGGGCGGGACGACAAGTCAAGGCGTTCTACCACTGGCAGCGCCAGTTCAACACGATTGCGCAAGCGAAGAAACACATCTCGATGCACTATGATCTGGGCAACGATCTATACGAGCTGTTCTTGGACAGGTCGATGACATACAGCAGTGGCATGATGCCTCTTGAATCATCGGCGTGTGGTCCCGAGCCAGACTCTCTCGATCGGATCTCTTTGAACCTCGAGAAGGAAGAGGAACTGAAGCTGGAGCACGCATTCCTCGCTGCAAAGATCGAAGATGGACATCGCGTCTTAGAGATCGGCTGCGGGTGGGGATCCATGGCGATCTACGCGTGCAAGCATGCGCAGTGCCAGTGGACAGCCCTCACTCTATCGAAGGAGCAGAAGGCCATGATGGAAGAGCGCGTTGCGGAGGCTGGGCTGAGCGATCGGATTGAAGTGCTGCTTACTGACTTTCGCGAGCTCGCGCAGATGGCTAAGTTCCAGGGCTACTACGACCGTGTCGTGTCCCTTGAGATGATCGAGGCACTCGGCGATGGCAATCTGCCGGGCTACTTTGCCGATATCAATCGATTTCTCAAACCTGACACAGGTCGCGTGTTAATCCAGGCGATTACGATACCCGACGACCGATACAAGCAGTACTGTAAGAATACCGACTTCATCAAGGAGTTCATCTTCCCAGGTGGGCACTTGCCATCGCGTGCACGAGTCTTCTGGGCCATCCAGGAAGGTAACGCGCGAGTGCGTCGAGAGAAGTCGAAGTCAGCGAGCTGCGATCTCGCGCTCACCGAAGAAGTCGAGTTCGGTAAAGCATACGCATCGACGCTGCGGGCGTGGCGTCTACGCATGCTCCGCAACCGATCGGCGATTCTCGCACTCACCGATGACAAGAATCAGCACAAGTATGACGCACGCTTCATGCGCATGTTCGAATGGTATTTTGCGTACTGCGAGGTTGGTTTCCAGCAGGGTCTCATCCACGTCGTGCAGTTTGTGATTGAGAACAAGCCTTTGGCAGTGTCGAATCGTCAGCTTTTGCCAGCGACGCTGCGTGCGGGACGCAATGAGAAGATCCGCACGAAACCTTTCACGCGGTTCGAGAGCCAGATTATGACGGGCTCGGTCTTCCATGCTCGCCATGACGGGTACAAGAACTCGTTTCAGTACGACACAGTCATGGCGTTGCTCAACTTGGACGATCTGTATCTGAGCGAGCTGTTCAAGAACCGCTCGTATATCTCGCTGAACAGCCCGAACGTATTGGCCTTCCACCGAGCGGACCACTTTGGCGATCCGAAGCGCACGCTCAAGTCGTGCGTGTTGCAGCTCATCCAGGACGAGTGTGGTGCGGATGCTGAGGCACTTGAACAGGAAGTCGGCACAGTCTTTCTGCTCACGACGATCCGCTGCTTGGGTTACTGCTTCAATCCAATCTCGATATACTACTGCATGTCGTTTGAAGATCCGACCAAGTGTTTGTATGTCGTGCTCGAAGTGACGAACACGCCGTGGCTTGAGAAGCAGTGCTACGTGCTTCGAGCGAATGCGACTGCCGTGGACACGAAAGAACGGCTGATCGACGTGCGTTTTGTGAAAGAGATGCACGTGTCTCCGTTCTTCAAGATGGATTGTGAGTACCGCATCCGCCTGAATCATCCCGGATCGCTTCTGGAAGATCCGTCAACAGAGTTGCGTGTGCTGCTGGAGTTGCACGAGCGGAAGACACTTGTGGAAGGAGAGCCCGAGCCCGAGGTGTCCATCCCACTTGGCAAGAAGCTGTTCACGGCGACGTTGAACCTCACGTCTCACGCACAACAAATCCAGACGATCGCGAAGACGAAGGGCAAAGCCGCGGCGTCGAAGCACGAGTTCTTCACTGTGTGTGCGATGGCGATCATGGCGTGGCAGGCGCAGCTTTATATCCACTGGCAGGCCATCAAGCTGGCGTTGAGTGGTCAGGCGATCATCCGCGCGAAGCACCCGGCGTACGCAGGCAAGCTGCGCGCGGCTTGGAAGTACTCGGGTGATCTCATCAAGCATCTGTTCATCTTCGCGGTGGCGCTGGTGGGGCTGTGCGTGATCAAAGCGTTGAAATATGCCGCTGAGAATCCGGTGCTTGGCGCGGCGGGCGCAGTGGCGACAGCACTCACAGCGGCTCTGGTCGTCTGAGTGTGCTCCGTGTCAATCCTCATTGCCCGCCATGCACACGTCACAGACACGTGACTTCTTGAACTACAATTGGTCAAAATCAATTCATCTGTTTTCCTATTGAATGAAATTCCTTTTCGTACCTAGAAGAATCGGTTCAGTGCCCCCACCATTTCACCACCGCTCTCGCGCCAAAGAGCGTTTTTCGCGCCTTCGAGATCATCACCATGGCGGGCACCAAGCGCGAGGACGCACCGGATCTGGACGCGATGGACGAGGCGGAGCTCATGGCCATGCAGCACGAGGCCGCCGAGGGTGCCAAGCGTGCGCGCATGGACGACGCGCGCTTCCGCGCCGACGCGCAGACCACGTTCGCGGACGATCTGCTCGCGATGGCGCCGATCTCGACGACCGCGACCGCGTGGCCACGCAAGCCCGTGCCCAAGATCGACCCCGCGAGCGATGCACTCGCGTTCCAGTGGATTGACATTGACATGTACGACGGCCCGCCGCTCGCGCGGAACCCCAAGGCCGGTGAACCTATCCCGGGGCTCGTCGCCAACGGCTCGTCCAACACGCAGAATGCCGCCATCATCCGACTCTACGGCGTCACCGAGCACGGCAACAGCGTCATGATGCACGTGCACGGATTTCTGCCGTACTTTTACGCGGCGTGCCCCGACAACTTTGACGAGAGCCGTTGCGGGGATGTTCGCAAAGCCCTCGATGCGGCCCTCGCACAACGAGACCGTGAAAGCGCCGAAACAACACGTGTGGTCGGTGTGCAGCTCGTAACGGATAAGATGTCGATCTATGGGTACCAGTTCGACCGCCCCATCAAGTTGTGGAAGATCTACCTGAGTATGCCGTCCTATGTGCCCAAGCTGCGCTCGCTCCTTGAAGGAGGTGTCGCCGTGCCAGGTGCGATGCACGCTCGCGTACTACTTCTCCCGTGGCTTTGCTAACTGTCGTTTGCTGGATACAGGTATTGATTTCCGCTCTTTCCAGACGTACGAGTCCAACGTGCCGTTCATTTTGCGCTTCATGATTGATCGTGAGATCGGTGGGTGTAACTGGGTGGAGGCCCCCGCAGGAACCTACGCGGTCCGTGGCGCTGGTACCAAAAAGTCGCTGTGTCAACTCGAGATTGATATCGTGTACAACAACATTGTGAGCCATGAGTCGGTCGGAAAGTGGAGCAAGTTGGCTCCTTTCCGAATCCTGAGTTTCGATATCGAGTGTATGGGTCGAAAGGGTCAGTTCCCCGAAGCTGAAAAGGTAAAGCGTTTGACCACGTGCTAGAAGATGCATCCCCGTACTAACTTGGACTGCTGTCGAACAGGACCCTGTGATCCAAATTGCCAACGTGCTGCAAGTCCAGGGCGAGGAGGGGCCGCTTGTTCGCAATGTTTTCGTCCTCGACACATGTAAGCCGATCGTCGGCGCCCATGTGCTGGAGTTTGAACAAGAGGGGGATATGCTCGAAAAGTGGGCCCAGTTCGTGCAAGAGGTGGATCCGGATATCATCACCGGCTACAACATCGATAACTTCGATGTCCCGTACATTCTGAACCGCGGCAAAGCACTCAAACTCTCGCGCCATGGATTCCTCGGGCGTCTCGCACACACGTTAGTTTCCAACACTCCTCCGTCGCCCAAGAAACCTGTCTGATCTGTTTCTTGTTGCCTCACAGATCTGCATATATGGAGAAAAAGACTTTCAGCTCAGCTCAGTATGGCAAGAGTGAGAACACGAAGACCACTGTCCACGGCCGCTGCATGTTTGATCTGCTTCCGATCATGCGCCGTAGTCATCAGCTGAGTTCATACTCGTTGAACGCCGTGAGTTCTACGTTCCTCGGACAGCAGAAAGAGGACGTGCCACACGGTATTATTTCGGATCTACAGCGTGGTTCGGACGACGATCGCCACCGCCTCGCTGTCTACTGTCTCAAGGATGCGTACTTGCCTCTGCGGCTCCTGGAAAAACTGTCATTCCTGGTCAACTACGTTGAAATGGCTCGTGTCACTGGTGTGCCGATCGATTTTTTGATCGAACGTGGACAGCAAATCAAAGTGTACTCGATGCTTTTGCGAAAGTGCCAGAAGGCATCACTGGTGGTTCCGACACTGCCACGCACTGGCGACAACAACGACGCTGGGTACGAAGGTGCGACAGTCATTGAACCGATGAAAGCGTATTACACCGTGCCGATCGCAACACTCGATTTCGCGTCGCTGTATCCGTCGATCATGCAGGCCTACAACACGTGCTACTCGACACTGGTTGCCCCGAGTGATGTGTCCAAGTTGTCTCCGAGTGACTACACCAAATCTCCGACTGGTGACGTCTTCGTCACCGCCACCAAAAAGAAGGGCATCCTTCCACTTATTTTGGAGGAACTTCTCTCAGCCCGTAAGCAGGCAAAGCGTGACATGAACGCTGCGACAGACCCGATGGAGAAGGCAGTCCAGAATGGTCGACAGCTCGCCTTGAAGGTCAGCGCAAACTCTGTGTACGGTTTCACAGGCGCGAACATCGGTCAGCTGCCGTGTATCCCCATCGCCGCGTCCGTCACGGCGTACGGTCGTCAACAGCTCTTCCAGACCCGTGAGGAAGTGGAGCGTATCTACACGATTGCGAATGGATACAAAGCGAATGCCCAGGTCGTGTACGGTGATACGGATTCCGTGATGATCAAATTCGGCGTTGACACTGTCGAAGAAGCCATGCCGCTTGCTGAAGAAGCCGCGAAACGCGTCTCTGCGATCTTTCCGGACCCGATCAAGCTCGAGTTTGAAAAGGTCTATTTCCCGTACCTCTTGATGAACAAGAAGCGATACGCTGGACTGCTGTGGACCAAGCCGGAAAAGTACGATAAACTGGACTCGAAGGGTCTGGAGACTGTGCGTCGTGATAACTGCCTACTTGTCCGTCGTATGGTGGAGTCCGTGCTACGCAAGATTCTCATCGATCGTGATGTGCCTGGGGCAATCAACTACACCAAGAACATCATCTCGGAGCTACTGCAGAACCGCATCGATATCTCGCTGCTTGTGATCACCAAGGGCCTCAAAAAGACGGTGGACCAGGACGACTACAAGGTCAAGCAGGCGCATACCGAGTTGGCGGAGCGCATGCGCAAGCGTGACGCTGGATCAGCACCTGCACTGGGGGAGCGTATTGCGTACGTGATCGTGGACAAGGGGAAGAATACGCCACTGTACGAAAAGGCTGAGGATCCCGTGTATGCACTCGAGAACAACGTCTCGATCGACTGTGACTACTACCTCAAGCAGCAGCTGCAGAACCCGCTGGAGCGTATTTTCGAGCCGATCATCGGCATGAGCAAGGTCAAGTCGGACTTGCTGAACGGCGAGCACACACGCAAGCGCTCCAAGCCCGGCGCCAAGCAGAACAGCGGCGGCATGATGAACTTTGCGGTCAAGAAGCTCAAGTGTCTCGGCTGCAAAGCGCCGCTGAACGGCTCGGGCGCGCTCTGCAAGAGCTGCCTCGAGAACGAGGCGCAAGTGTACACCAAGCAGCTCGAGTCGGTGAACGAGCTGGAGCAGTTGTTTGCGCGTTTGTGGACGCAGTGCCAGAACTGCCAGGGCAGTCTCCACCAGGACGTGCTCTGCTCGAGCCGCGACTGCCCCATCTTCTACAAACGCATCAAGGTGCAGAAGGATCTCGGCGAGGCGCAGACCGCGCTCGAGCGCTTCCAGTCGGTCGAGTGGTAGATTTCAAGTCGCACATCCGCAACATAAGCTGTTTCTGTAGATGAGACATGTGTTTCGAAAATTTTTTTTTCGTCGTGAAACGGTTTGGGAGAAAAACCACATGTGGCAAGCGCACGCCTGTCTCTCGTGCCGGAATGGATCAGGCTCGTCTCCAACCTGCTCATGGAATTTAGTTCGCCACAATGGAGCGATTGGATTGGTGGAAAAGAAGGTGTCCCAAATGTCCCTCGTTTTGTAAGCGGCTGTACCTACCGGGGTCGTCAGACGGCCGGAACCGAGTTCGTACGTTCCTCAGTGTCTGGTTGGCTCTGTGGTGGAGCCTCCTGCAGGGATACTCTGCTCACATCGCCTTGTCGTGGTTGAAAGTTTTCTCCATCGTAGATCCACACAGCCCTGCTCCTTTCACTCTCGTGTCAAATGCATGATACTGTACACTAACGCCGGGGTGGTGGACCACTTCGTTCACAGTCAATCGAGAGCACCTGCCGTCCGACCACACAGAAGTTCCTGGAGTTTTGTGGAACATCCCAGCCAGTCGTGACGTTACACAAATTCTTGCCCTTGAAGTGGTAGCCTATCGCTTCTTGAGACTAGGAACTGTGTCAAGAGAAAATACGAAACTAATCCAAGGATGTAAGATTTCCTAGTTTATACAAAGTTCTATGGAAATGAGCCAAGCCTCGTTGGACATGTGATTTTTTTTTGGATCTTCTGCGGCTTGGAGCAAAGGGAAGCATCGCTCCACGCATGGCAATCGAAGTCAACGACTTTGGGCCCTCACGGACGAGTTTGCTTTCAGGCGTACTCTAGGACTTTTGGTCAATTCTTGACTGGGAAACAACTCAGATCCTAATCCTGAGTTCTCAAAACTCCTATTCGATCTCGGAGTACGAAGGTACAGTACGAATTTGTTCCTATTCTCAAGCACAGGCTGCACCTGCCCGGCTGGGCCATAGACGCGGAGCGTGCGAAACGCATCGGCTGGCGCATGCGTTCTGGCCATACCTGCACAAATAAATACCCTTTCAAATTGATCTGAATACTTTCATAAGCACACCCTCTGCCCACAACCTGCGAGAAAACAAGTATGGTCGCGTGTCTTTACCAGGATCAAGTGAACCACGGAGATGCTTCACGTCTTGTGCAAATCGCACCTTGAAACGCTCTCGGCCGCCGCGGAGAACTTCTCCGGGAGAAGAAGCGGAGCGAGCACGAGAAGGATGCGACAGAGAAGAAGGCTGGCTCGTAGACCAGTGTACAGTACGTACAATCTACCGTCGAGGGACCCGAAACGGCGATGGGAGGGTGCAGCAAGTCTAGGTTTAGAGCAGGTCGGCATTCGATCTCTTCTTCAGTCGTCCGGTGGGTCTGGTCAATAGTGAACCCCCGCGCAATACAGTGGATGCATCCCACCCACCCTCTCTGATGCGGGGAACGGAGGAGAATACCAATGAGTTCGTGGTACGATCTATAATATAGATATTATAGTCCGGGCGGAGACACTGCTGTCCAGAGGCAGATCCGCTCAGAAAACTGTGGTAGGGGTGGTATGTAGGGCACATGCCCCGGCATGAAGCAAGAATAGGTGAGCTCCCCAAAACTGTTGGTGGAAGGGGAAGGGCTCGGGATGAAGAGAAGCCGATCGTGTTCCTCTCGGCTGTACCTACTGGATCGTGTGTGTGTGGGGAGCTCCACCATTTCGGTTTCACCTTCATGTTTTCTTCCGTAGACTGGTTCAACGCTGCTCGGTTCCATACAAACACCAAGTCATTCCAGACTTGCTGATCGCCGCCACGCCTGTTCCCACGATGATGATCTTTTTTGCTCCTCCGGCCAAAACGAGCCAGCGGTTTATTTTTGCTTTCCCTGTGACCAGCACCCCTTGCCCTGGTCCAGTGAATCCGTCTTTTCCACCAATCACATCGGTCCACTTCCCACCACGCAAACGCTTGCCGCTGGGGGTGCTTCATTTGGGGATTTCGACTGTGACCGACAGAAGGATTTCTTCGTCTGTGTGTGCGAGGCGACGGACCGACCGACCATTTACTCCTACATGCCGAACACTGGCCGCTCGTTCGTGCCGCAGGCCACGGCCGCCGCCTACCGCGACCGCTACATGCGTCCCTACGCCACTGTCTCGGCGCCACTTGGCGGGGCGGGGCTTTCCGCCAATGCCATGGCCGCAGGGCCCCCCAAGGGTGCTTACTATGGGCGAACCAATGCGGCGATGCGGCGCCAGGGAGCCGTCGACAGCGAGGACCTCGGCGCGTACAGCTCCGCGTACGAAGGTCGTGCGCGTGCTCGACCGGCCGCGACATACGAAGACGACCGACAGTGGCCCGGCAGCTACACGGAGAAGCAGCAGTTTACGCGACCTCGCACGTGGTCGCAAGAGCAAGAAGACGTCTCTGTCCACCGAGGAGCACCGCTTTCAACTTCGGTTGACCTGTTCCGGTCAATGGAGATGAGCCGTACGCATCGTGTTGCAGCTGCCTCCAACTATGGTTCAGGTATTGGCATGCCGAGCCACGCACCGATGGAATCCAACTCACCGCAGTCGACGCTTCCTCGCCTGTCATCGCTGCTCAAGCGCAGCCCCTCTGAGGCTGAGACCTACGACAGCGACAAGCTATTCGTGGCTCGCAAGCGTGTGCGCGACGTGTCTCCGATGAAGGACGACTACCGCAATCAGACGAAAATGAGCAGGCGCTTCTATGAGGACAATGTCTTTACCGATCGTCGCTCCCCAATGAAGGACCCCGATGAAGCTTGGCACTCTAAAGATGTGCATTCGCTGAGACGTGATTTGCCGATGCCCATGAAGAACGCTGGATCTCATATCAACGTTGCACAGCCGTCAGCTACTCAGTTCCATCAATCTTCCTCACTCCCCATTTCGTGTCAGGCGGTGGACCGCTCGCGCTACTCGTACATGAATGAAGAAGCGCACGTGCCGACCAACTCGGTCGAGTATCCGAGAAGATCAAACGTTCGCGAACACATGCAATCGACGTTTAGAAATGACTACGAAGCACTAGCGAGGAAATACGAGACCACGCGGCGCAGCTACTACCCCTCGGTAGACCAGCGCTCAGAGTCATCGCCGGTTGGTCTGCACTCTCCAACCCCGACGTCTGTTCTTCGAGATCGCTTCTCCCCAGTTGGTCGTTACTCGGATAGCAAAGAGGGCGACTGTGTGATCGAAGCCGCCGCTGATCTTGTCGAAGAGCGCAGCCCGAGCAAGAGAGAATCGATCACGAAGCTGCTTCTCAAGTCGAAGGAATTTCTGAAAGCCAAGAGTCTTGTGCGCAACCGCAATAACGAGATTGACTGGGTCGCGACCTTCCTGAATGTTGGATTCGAGTCCAACAGCATTTACTCTTTGATGTGCCCCTTGCGCAAGGGTCGCTGGAAGGTCGAAGAGGAAAAGTACACGATGGAGCTGCTACGCCTCATTGAGAGTGGTGTCATCAGACTTCGTCATGGCCAGAGCATTCGAGGGTTTATCGCCAAAAAGCTCCATAGCGATGACATGCGCGTGCTCAAGAAGCTTAGCAACTGCAAGATGTTCCACTTTGCGCGTCTGATCAACCCTCGCATGTCGGATGAGGCAGAGATCGATAACAGCATTCCCAATGTGCGCGTCAGTCTGGATGGGTTGGAGAAGTTGAAGGCCGAGTTCCTGAGGTCGGTCCAGCTGGAAGCTCTCGTTGCCGTGCGCAAGTACTTGAGCGATACGTCGATCCGCGATTTACTTAATGCCCGTGACTGAGCACCACATGACATGTTACTTCATTCTATGTGATCATCGTTCATCACAATAATAGTCGGTCGCTTCATGTGTGTGTGTGTGATTGTTCATTGCTGTGTGGACATGGGGACGGATTTAGATCCCATCTTCCCTGGTAGGTGCTTCAAGATCGATGTCTGTCTCATGCCAGAATCCCAGGGCCACGAGCTCGTCCATTCGTCTGCAGTGCAGACTCTGCACCACCAGCAACCCGCGTTCTGTCGAAACTTGAAGATGCCAATTTGTGACTCTCGTTTTCAGCCAATGATGGCGAGCGCTGGGGGGAGGTGACGCGAAGGTCGCACGAGGCGGATCCCCCTCCACCCGAAGGTCCTTGTCTTTGTGTAAGCGACTCCACATCCGACCGCGCTAGGGCAACCTGGAACCATGCTCGGCCGGCGTGACGCTCCGTCGCCCGGACACAGCGGCGCCACGCGCGACGAGGCGCACAGACCACACGCACAAGCGCAGGCGCAGCCGCCCCACCGTTATGCACTCAGTGCCGCCGGCAACCGCGTGCGCAGCCAGTCGGAGAACACGCTGGGCCACGCGGCGTTGCGCTCGGGTCTCAACGGAATGTTGCTCGACTCGGACGAGGACGACGAACAATCGCGAGCGAACAGCGCACGCGGCGCTGGCTCAACCACGCCACCGCTGGACATCGCGAGCGGCAGCAGTGCGAGTGGCATCTCGATCCCACCGGCGGCGAGCGCATCGTTTGCGCCCGTGCGCTCGCGCTTTGCACGACGCGATTTCTTTCGCGACTCGCCCACGACGTCAGACGAAGAAGACGCCGAGATGCAAATGTACTCGACGAGTTATGCGGGGCCACGCGATCTCTCCAACTTCACATTCGAGTGCGTACAGAAGTGGTGGGTTCGTGGGACCCATTGCTAATCCGGTTGGTGGATGTTTTTGTTACAGGATGGTCCAGATGACGGGATACCTCGAGAAGCAAAGCGTCAAGAACCCCGATGTGTGGAAGCGTCGGTGGTTTGTGATGCAGGAGAGTGTGCTGTTTTACTACCGTTCCGAACGGGATGCCATTGATACCAAACCCTCGGACCGCTCGTGTTGTGGAACCATTCAACTGGACAATGTCCACTCTGTCACGACTGCGGTACGTGCCATTTTCCAGAGCCCCTCATATGGCTTACGGGTTCTGATGAGCGTCGTGTTCCCTACTCTGCAGAAGGACTATGGTGTTAGTGCCTTCCAGATTCGTGTGCCAGAAAGGAAGTACATCCTACGGGCTGACACGAAAGAATGTGTACGTCGAGATTGGTGACCGACATCTCCTCGCAGGTTTGTGCTGATCCCAAACTCTGTACTTCCTTTTATTCAGATGCACGACTGGCTATTCAATTTCCAAAAATCCATCGCGAATATCATATCAGTGCTGCTCCGGTCGAGATCCGACCATCGTTTCCATCGAGCAAACCCGTCCGTCACGAGAAGAGTAGGTTGCGCTGGAAGTGTGTGAGGAACTGGATCATTATTTTCTGATTCTGATTGTCGGCTGCCGCAGAGTTTCTCGAAAGTCAGTCGAAGCGTGTCATTTGACTATCAAGAGTACACGGATTTCGGGCGAATGTCGGCGGATTTCCCGTCGCATCATTTCCAGTATGGGTTCGTGGATTCAGGGACTTTCTCCGACGATTCTGCGAGCGATAATACCCGTACGAGCCCGCGTCGAGCGAGCAGTCCGCTGGGCTTTTCACATTATGGGCCACGCAGCCCAGTTGCGATGTTCGCATTCGATCCGCCGTTCGAGTCGATTGGCGACGACGCGCAAGGTAGAGATTTCTATAGCGGTGAAAACGGGCCACTAATCGAGGGTAAAGAAGACGAGGATGACGACCACGAAGCAATCGCAACGCTGCGAGGCACTGGTTTCTCCCAACCACCCCCATCCTCGTCACCACCAGTATCGACTGCTTCACCGTTGCTCAAGCCGACATTTTCTCCTCCTGTATCAAGTGGCAAGTATATTCCACGTTTTCTACGAGATCGACAGAATGCAGAAGCGACAGCTCCTCCTCCGATCGATGCAGCGTCTCCACCTCGACCCAGCCCTCCTGCAGGACCATCATTGAGTTCGCTTATGCGAACTTCACGCGACAACTATGCCATCTGCACAAGTGAGAGCGATACTGTCTTTTTCGACGATAATGTGAGCTTCACAGCGGGTGGAGAATCACACGGAGTAACGTCGCTGAAGGGCGTACGAAACAACCTTGAAGATGTGTGCTGTTGTGTACCCGATTTGAGTGAACGCCTCCAGACAGACGAATTCTCGAAGCATTCGCTATACGCTCTGTTTGACGGCCATTGCGGTGTGCGGGTACGTTTTCTCTGGGCCTGGTGGCTTTTGACCCCCTGTTCATATCAATCTGTTTTTTGCAGGCTGCGAGATATCTGGATGAAAAACTTCTCAAGTACCTGTGCGAGCACGAGGCTTTCTTGTCGAACGCCCGTCAGGCATTCACTGACAGCTTCAAGCGCATTGACGACGAGTTCTTGGCAAGAGCTACTGCGGAGGTTCGTTCCTTCAACGCTTCGTTCATTCTCTCAGGGAATTGACCAACTCATTCATGGCTTTGCGTTGTCACAGTTTATGGGGGACGGAAGTACTGCAGCTGTGGTTCTCATTCGCGGTAACAAGTTGTTGACCGCAAATGTGGGCGACAGTCGTGCTGTCGTCAGCGTGAATGGTGTTGCACTTGATGTGATCGAGGAGCAGACACCGGGCAGGCCCGACGAGCGTGAGCGAATTGAACGACTGGGAGGGTGGGTGAAAGAAGAACGCGAGCTGCAAATGTCGAAGCTACACTCGATGGATCTGAGCGACCCATGGATCCAGCAAAAAGCTGAACGTGTTGTGCGCTGGGTCAGCGTCTACCGTGTAAATGGAGAACTTGCTGTTTCTCGAGCAATTGGAGATATGGACTACAAGGGGAAGGCGCTGACCGACTACGAGTTTTGGGGATTCCCGGAAGGCCATGATCGTAAATTCCACGGCGATCTCGTCGTTTGCGAACCCGAATTCAAGGTAAGAGTGATTTGGGGTTTCGCCAAGGATCCAGAACAAATGAACTCACAATCGTTACGATACGATATTTTCAGGAGATTGAGATCACTCCAGAGGTCAATTTCTTGGTACTCGCGTGCGATGGTCTGTGGGACACAATTACGAGCCAGGAAGCTGTGAACCACGTCAAAGAAAAGCTCAATGAAGGATACACGACCAGTCAGGTCAGCCATTCGCTAGCTGATCTTGCGATCCGCTCAGGCTCCTCGGACAACGTATCAGTCATCGTGGTGCTTTTCCAACATTGAGGAGTGCCGCAACATGAAGCACTAGTTTATGGACATTGTAGAGCATAACGCGATAGACGGCGATGGCCGCTAGCAGGTTTCTCCCCATGTTGTCAAAGGAGACCGATACTACTCTGGAGATCTAATTCTCCATCAAATAACTTTGCGAACAATATTTAAGTCATGACCTCACTAATGGACGTGCGAGATTCCCGCTTCCAAATGTTGGCGTATGTTGGCGTATCTACTTCATTGCCTTGACGATATCGTCCACGATGCGCTTGAACGCTGGCGCAGCAGACGACTGGGGATACTCCTCCAAAAATGAAACTCCGTCTTCGCATGCCGTGGTCATCTTGTCATCTAATGGCAAGCGTCCAAGGAAAGGGACGCTGAAGGCCTTGGCCATCGCTTCCGCGCCGCCCCCAGCACCGGACGGGAAGACTTGCATTTGAACAGCGAACTCCGCGAGCTCAGGAGCCTTTTCCTTGAGAAGCTATAGAAATTACCAAAGGATAAGTTCACGTTGCTCTTGGTTCTCTGCGTGAAGTGCAACTCACCGCCATGAAGTCAGCCGTGCTGTCCGTGCCATCAGGTTTGATGAACTTGACTTCGTCAAGGCCACGTTGCAGACCACTCATGTTCTCGACCACGCCGAGCACGTCGATTTTGGTCTAAAGTTCCATTGAGAGCCGCAATTGCAAACTTAGTACTTGCACTCGCACAGAGAAACAGAGGCAATATCGTACCTTGCGGCAAAAGTTGAGTTCCTTCCGCACATCACTAAGTGCAACCTCCTGTGGCGTCGTGACCACCACAGCGCCATCGAGACCAGCCTCCTTCATGTACTGCACACCACCAAGACGAGATTCAGCGCCTTGTGTACCCATGCCGTGCACGCTTTCACCGTACCTGAACAATACTGATGTGTTCATCAGATGTACCCGGCGGCGTGTCGATAATCAGGTAATCGAGATCTCCCCACTGGACGTCGACGAGGAACTGCTTGATGATGCCGCTCTTTTTGGGACCACGCCAAATAATGGCGTCGTCAGCATTGGGCAGCATGAACCCAATCGACATGACTCCGAGGTTGTCGTCGACGTACACGGGCGACCAGCCAGCGGCGCTCTGATGCACTTCATGGCCAAGCAAGCCAAGCATGCGCGGGACGCTCGGTCCCGTGATATCGACGTCAAGGAGGCCGACCTGGAAGCCCTGACCAGCGAGTGCGAATGCTAGCTGGCACGCGACCGTGCTCTTGCCCACACCGCCTTTGCCCGAGAGCACGAGCAGCTTGTGCTTGACGTTCGCAAGGCGCTGACGCACATCCGAGACCGCTGCATTGCCATGAAGAAAGATCGTTAGTGTTCTGCTGTACACAGCGCTCCCATGCTTGCATGGACACGCACCTGGATCAGGCTTGCGCGCTTCACCCGAGGCGCACAGGCTCTGGTTGGGGCACCCGGCGCAACCCGAGGCCTTGCCGGCCAAGTCCGACTCCACACCCACACATCCTATCGAACAAGCACATCGATCGCGTCAGCTCCTTTCTTTCTCGTCTCTCACTTGAGCAAACACCCCACAATCGCCACCACCACCAGACAGAGCGACGTGGCGATGAGTCCATACGGAAGAGAAGTACGCACCGTCGTTGGCGCCGCTGGGCACGGAGTTTTGCATCGCGTCGCTCATGGTCGCTCGTCGTTTGATCCGTTGGTGTTGTGGTTGGTGGCTCCTCTCTCTCTTCCCCAACCCAGGCCAAAGCGAGATGATGCAATCGATGACCAACATTCTCAGCACCCAATCACCCACTCAATTGCCTATATGGTCTTTTGGGTGATTCTGCGTGCTCGGCGAAGTTCCAAAAAGTGCGTTTTGCTGGACCCGGGCCGCGCCACTTCACCCACGTGGCTGTGGGTCGACTGCGTACTTCCCATGAAACCCACAAGGGATCCGCAATACAAATCCCCACGTGTTCGTGCAACCCGTGGGTCAGACCCGCGTCATGTGGCACTGGTGTGGCGCGTGCCCATACCCGACCACCACGCGGGTCGCTGCAGGGGTGTTCTTGCGAGTGGAAGTGCCCAGGCGCCCGTGGCCACCGCAGAACGGCTCGCGCGGCCCAGTGGTGACGCCTTCCTTCTCCCCTCCTTCCCATCCTCTCCGCTCCACTTCCTCCCTCCACTTCCTCCTCTCGCGCGTCATGGAGAACGCGTGGCAGCCGCAGCCGCAGCTCCTCGCCGAGGTCGTGGCGCTGCTCCAGGCGTACCTCGTGCCCAACAACGAAGTGCAGCGCCAGAGCTACGTGCAGCTCCAGCACTACCAGCAGGACCTGCAGTTCAATTTGTACCTCGTGCACTTGCTCTGCGCCACAGACGTCGAGCCGAACGTGCGTCAAGTCGCCGGTCTCTTACTCAAGCGCAACATCAAAGCCAGCAATGTCGGCGGCACCAAGACGCCCGCCGAGGCCGAGATGCTCGCGATCATCCGCGCCAAGACGCTGCTCGTGCTCGCCGACGAGCTCCACCCGATCCGCTCCACGGCCGGCTCGATCGTCACGACGTTTGTCTCGCAGTACACGTTCCTCGACGAGTGGCCCGAGCTCATGCAGACGCTCTATGGGTACCTGGGCCAGGAGGCCAACCAGAATGCCATCGCCGGTGCGTTCGGTGCGCTCGTCAAGATCTGCGAGGACTCGGCCTCGAAGCTCGAACACTCGCCCAGCCGCCCGCTCAATGTGCTCATCCCCAAGCTGCTCGACTACTTTTACCACCCGCAACCCACGTTCCGTCGCGATGCGCTCGACTGCATCAACAATGTGCTCATCTATCTGCCCGTGGGACTCGTGGTCGACATGAACAAGTACCTCCAGGGCATCTCGGCTCTCACGCAGGACCCCTCGGCCGATGTGCGCAAGCTCGTCTGCAAGAGCATCGTCATCCTGCTCGAGGTGGGGGTCCAGTACCTGCTGCCGCACCTCGAGAGTATCATCCAGTTCATCCTCCGCGCGAGCCAGGATCCTGATGAGAACGTTGCTATCGAGGCATGTGAGTTTTGGGCGGCTTTCTGTGACGTGCCCCAGTTTGACCAGATTAAGAGCCACTTGCAGCCGTACCTACCGCAGATCGTACCGCTGCTCTTCGATCGCATGGTCTACAGCGAAGAAGAAATTGCGACGTTTGAGGCTGAGGAGCAAAACCAAGACGAGAATGTGCCGGACCGACCGGAAGACATTAAGCCCATTTTCCACCACAAGAGCTCGGGTACGAGCCACCGTCGTGAGGAAGGCGGAGACGAAGACGATGATGACGAAGATGAAGACGGCGACTTTGACGAGGACGACGACGATTCGCTTCTTCAGTGGAACCTGCGCCGCTGCTCGGCCGCTAGCCTGGACAACCTCGCGAACGGCTACGGCAACGAAATTTTGCCGACGTTGCTGCCTTTGCTGCAGGATCGTCTGGCACGCCAGGAGCCGTGGCCATTGGTCGAGAGTGGTATCCTTGCGCTTGGTGCCATTGCCGATGGATGCTACACGGGAATCACACCCCACTTGCCGCAGCTCTTCCCGTTCTTGATGCAGAAGATGGACGACCCGACGCCGTTGATTCGAAGCATTACGTGCTGGACGCTCAGCCGGTACGCCACGTGGGCTGTTGAGCAGGGTGACCACGACAACTTGCTGCGTCCGCTCGTGGAATCCATGCTGCGCCGCGTGCTTGATCCTCACAAGAAGGTACAAGAAGCTGCGTGCTCGGCCTTCTGCACGCTCGAAGAGGAAGCCCGCGAAGAGCTTGTGCCGTACCTCTCTGCGATTCTGCAGAACTTGATGTTTGCGTTCGGGAAGTACCAAGCAAAGAACCTGCTCATCTTGTACGACGCCATCGGCACGCTCGCTGATTCGGTCGGCGAGAGTCTGAACGAGCCAGAGCTCATCAATGTCTTGATGCCACCACTTATCAACAAGTGGAACACTCTTGATGACCAAAACCGCGAGATCCTGCCACTTTTTGAGTGCTTGGCGTCTGTCGCCCAGGCTCTTAACAATGGTTTCCAGGAGTTTGCCATGACCGTCTACGTCCGTTCGCTGCGTATCATCGAGAAGGAACTCCTTGCCGATGCGCTTCACGAGCAGAACCCGACGGATGTGGAGGAGGGCGACCCTGAGTTTATCGTGTGCGCGCTCGACCTCATTTCGGGTATGCTTGAGGGCTTGCGTCAAAACAGCCCCGGCCTTGTGGCGAACTCGAACATTTTGAATCTTCTCATGCCTTGCATTCGGCATGAGGTGCTCGACGTGCGCCAGAGTGCGATGGGCGTCGTTGGTGACCTTGCCAAGTACTGCCCCGAGATGCTTGCGCAAGGTCTGCGAGAGATGCTCCCTGTTCTGATCGAGAACATCGACCCCGACATGCCGACGGTGTGCAACAACGCGAGCTGGTCGGTGGGCGAGATCGCTGTGAAGTTCGGTGCCGACATGGAACCGTACGTCGAGGGTGCGTTGACTCCGCTTGTCAACATGATCAACCGTCCGAAGCTGCCGCGCAACTTGGTCGAGAATTGCGCGATCACCATCGGCCGCCTCGGCATGGTGTGCCCGAATGTCGTCGCGCCGCACCTCGCAGAATTTGCCAAGCGCTGGTGCCGTGCGCTTGCCCACGTGCGGTCGCCTGAAGAGAAGGAGCACTGCTTCCTGGGTCTCTGCTACATGGTCAAGGTCAATCCGAACGGAATCGTGCCTGATTTCATGTACATGTGCGGCGCGATTGCGTCGCTCGAGGGTGCGAATGTGCAGAACGCCGAGCTCAAGGAGATGCTCTACCAGATCGTGCACGGTTTCAAGACAAGCTTGGGTGAGAACTGGGCCAAGTACTTTGCGAGCTTCCCGGAGCCGCTGCGCAACTTCCTGGTGTCGCGTTTCAACGTGTAGAGAGAGAGAGAGAGAGACGCAATGACGGAGAAACGGCGTGATGCCGTCAACAAGTAACTCCATCAAAACGAGGGGAACTGGCGCTATTGAAGTTGCCCGTTCCTGCAAGAAGCGTTCGTGATTCTCTGCTGCTCGAAGGCGGAGAATGACTGCAGTGCAGTCGAAGTCACGTGTCGCGGTCGTTTTCAGTAGTAGTAGTGATCAAGTGAATTGTAGGCGCCCGCGGGCAGATTCGCAGGACGCAGTAGTAAGTAGTAGTAGGGTAGTAGTAGGACACAAGCACATATCAAGAACTGTAGGCTCAAGCACATACACCATGCACAGACACAATACAGACGGGGACGAGCCGGCTCCTCGCGCTCGCGTTGCACTCCCCCCCCACGCAAGCATTCTTCATCATCATCTTGGAGGTGCTGGTGTATTTCGTGGCCGGTAGTATTACACGTCTCTCTTTTGCGTCTCACGGTCACTCGCGCTTATTAATGCCGTCTGACCTCCGCGTGCTCTCGTCGATTGTTGCTGACGAACAATCGCCTGCCGCGTCAGAGGAGGAGGTGGCCGGTGCCGTGGGAGGTCGTGACGCTGATGGACTGGGTCCTTTGGCATCGAATTTGAAGTCGTCGGCGAGAAACTCGTGCCATATCCGCGGCGTTGCTGCGCCACGCGGCGTGACGAGAGACCGTCGGCTGCGCGCCCCGCTGGGCGTGTTCAGGTCCATTCCCATCGGCGACGGTAGGAGAGGAGATGGCAGGTCGGTGAGGCCGGCAAACGCCGGCATCGGTGGCTTGTCTTCGCTGGCGAGAAAGTCGAGGAACGTGGGGCTCAGCATGCCACTTGCACCCCCAACGCTCGGCGTGATCGCGAAGCGACCGCGGGCGCTGCCGGGAAAAATACCCGGCGAGTCGGTCTTGGCTGCACGAGTCCCAACAAATCACGCGTATCAGTTCGGTATCCATTGTCAATCAAGA
>JAADVY010000263.1:0-21201 GCA_023336035.1 Pythium plurisporium
AGTTCAAGCGGTATACTGTACCGTAGTGGGTTGTGCGACATGGAGAGGTGCCCACTGACGCCAGACGGTCCCATAGTATTTTCAAGTGGTCTATTTTTCCGATTCGAGATCCGAACATTTCGTGAACGTCTGGGTCTGACCGGAACACCTGTTCGTTCGCTTGCCAAAGGAGCTCCTCTCTCATCCCATTCCAGTCGTCGCATTGCGGGCAGTCCAACATCCAATTCCCCTTCCTCCGACTCATGCATCTCCAGCCGCTCTACCGCCGCGGTCCCGACTGGGGCCACCGCATCCACTCGGCCCAGTGGCCGGCCTCCGCGCACGCGTACGGACCGCCCGTCGCGAACGACGCGCTGCCCACGCTCGACCACGTGCGCGAGTTCGACTGCCGCATGTTCGCCTTCTACTTCCTGCTCACCGAGAGCCTGGCCACGTACCTCGGCTACCGCATCACGCAGCACCTGCTGCGCGGCCGCGGACTCGTCGTGCTGCCACCCACACTGCGCGTGTGGATCGTCTTCGCGTACTGCGCGCTCAAGATCAAACTGGTGCGTGGAGTAGACTATTAGGGAGTCTGGTGATGACGCGGCACGCTTATGACTCGATGGCTGCCTCTGTAGATCGACTACGCCTTCCACGGCTCGCTCTACCTGATCGTTTCGACTGTGATCGCGTTCTGCTTTGCGCTTTGCACGCTCGTTGCGATCGTCTTCCACTTTGGACCACTTCAGTTTGTCTTTGCCGATTTTCGGCGCAAGAGCGGACGCTTCTCGCTGTGGGATTTGCTCGCGGAGCTCAAGATGTTTGTGCTCAAGCAGCATTTCCATGAGTACGCGCTCGACATTTCAACGAGAAAGCATGATGCTGCGTGTCTCGGTCCCGTCGCGACCGCATCGTCTACTTCTTCGGAGATGGTGGATGTGGCCTGGCCACTGATCGGCACGTTTCAGATTAAAGTCACAGACTGGAACGAATGGCTCCTGCTTCGCTCGATCAAGCCAGTGATAGAGGCAGCGACCAAGACGAGAACGTTGGCACGCGCCCGCTGCACCGTCGATGGTCTCGCCGAGTCGCGATTTGCCGTGTTCATGCTGCCAAGCGGGCTCATTCTGGACGTGCTGCTCAAACCAGCGACCGCGTCTCTCATGTTCCGCGCTCGCAAAGAGGACGTGTACCCATTCGAGCTCATTGTACGGGTACTGCTCACGCCGGATAATGCCACGACGCGGCGTCTCTACTTTTGTTACGCCGAGTGCGCAAAGCTCGTGGGCAATGCCTCGCCCACACAGAGGGCAGCCATTTACGCAATGCTCGTGCAGCTCAACGCGACCACGGGCCTCCGCATCGACGTGCCGCTGCGTGCGCTGCGCTGCCAGCACTTTATCGAGGCGAACTGCCACGCCGAAGAGAGCTTCCGCCGTGCCAAGCCGCGCCAGAACTTGTCGTCCCAGCTCGAGTCGGCGTTTGGCTGATCCATTCACCCATTCTATTTATTTTTCTCCCAATTAACTGTCTAGTCGAATAATTGAAGTCGGTATCGTTTCTCATCAAAAACTGCTGGTGCGTTGCCTGTTGTCTATCCGTTCTCCCGGACGCGCTCACTTTTTACACGGCCCCACGAAGAAGAGGTTTCAACATGTCGGCGCTGCAGGCGAAGAAGCGCAAGGAGGCGGAGGACGCGCTCAAGCAGAGCAACAAGCTGCTGGAGAAGACCATGTTCCGCTGGCAGCCCGACTACCTGCAGGCCGCGCCGCTGCTCGAGAAAGCGGCCGACGCCTTCCGCGCCGCCGGCGACCTCGACATGGCCAAGAAGATCTTTGCGCAGGCCGCGGCCGTGCAGAGCAAGAACAAGTCGGCGTTCCGCGCCGCGCAAAACTGCGAGAATGCCGCCAAGATCGTCGCGCAGCAGATCAAAGAGACGCGCGCGACCGGCGCCGTGCTCGCCAAGTACCTGGACGAGATCAAAAAGTCGTACGAGTCGGCCTGCTCGTACTACAGCGACATGGGGGAGCTCGGGAAGGCCGCGGACGCGCTTCTCAAGGGCGCCACGGCCTGCGAAGACAACGGCATGAGCGACGTGCGTGAGCTTTACATGCGCGCGTGCTCGCTCATGGAAGCGCAAGGTAAGCCGCATTTTGCGGTCGATGTGTTTCGCAAGGCGCTCGCCTATTTGGTCAAGAACGGACAGTACCAAGACGCCGTGGCGCTTCTGGAGCGGCAAGTCGTTATCTTCCATGAGATCGATCAGTCGAGCAACATCCACAAGTGCTACCTGAGCGAGATCGTTCTGCTACTTGTGATTGGCGACGTGGCGGCGGCCGACAAGGCCTACATGGCCCAGCTGCAGTCGGACGAATATCTCAAATCGGATGAGTACGCGCTCGCTGAAGATCTTGTGCGTGCGTTCAAGCAGGGCAACGAAGAGCTTCTGCAGCAGACGATCCGGAAGCAGGGTTTCAGCTTCCTCGACAACCAGATCGGCCGCCTCGTGCGCAAGCTCTCGGTCTTCGGCGGCACTGGTGGCAGCGCCCCGCAGCCTAGCAGCCGCACGGGATCACGCTCAGCCAGTGGCTCAGAGCCGCAGTCGCGCACAGGTTCGGCGAAGAATCCATTCGCCCCGACCTCGGCTACCAAGGACCGTTACGCGCATGCCCCAACGTCGGCACCTGCACCAGTGCGTGCCCCCCCACCTATGAGCGAGTACTCCACCCCTCCTCCGCCTTCGCGGAGTGCTGTCCAAGCGAGTGAAAGCTCAGGGCACAGTGAGTTTGATCTCCCTTCGGAGAGCATGGCAAGCCTCACCGTGGCTTCAGAAAATGACCGCCAGGCGACCGACTTCGACTTTGACGGCCTCGAGTTCGGAACTGCCCCAGCCGCGGAGATTGCCGTGGCTGACGAAGAGAAAGTTGACCACCGCGGGTCGGTGCCACCACCATCCACAGCTCCCAAGGAAGAGGAAACGTTTGATCTCACTTAGGCATGAAAGAGAGGGAGGTTCTGTTGGTTCTGATTGAGAGCTAATGTATTGGATCTGTCACTTCAGTTCGCGCACAAGTTCGATTTCTTGTCTCCTCACTTCGGCCTGCTTCTTCTCCGCTGGTGTTAGCCGAGCACTCGCTGCTGCCTGAGAAGCTCCCGCAGTGGTGAGTGTGCGACTGCTGCCCCCGCTTCCACTTTTCACTACACCAGTCAGCACGACTGCTGGGGCTGTCGATCGCCGCGGCGGCTTTTCTTTCTCTTTGTTGTGGATACCCGTCATGCCAACATTTGCGACGCCGCTGACAATGTACGGGCCCTTGGGTGCATCGTTTTTCCAGATAATGTCATGCTCTTTGATCAAATCGGCGAACACGATGGATTTGGCTACCGACATAGCACTTGAGTCCACCCGCTTGCCGTCTAACACACAATACTCTGGCCAGTTGGGGTCCACGCGGCGATTGCTTCGGATGCTGTGAAGCACTGTGTCTGCAGTCGCACCCTTGATATCGTCAGTCCGGTTAATCGCACGGAAATCGCGGCGGCGTTCGTTCGCGATGCCGGCCACAACCGTCTTCCCCGAGTCCTCGGCACTCGCGCCTGCGATATCACTCGTGCATAGCGCAAAGTGCGGTTTATTGAGCGTACGATGCAGCTGCTTCGGGTGGACGAGCGAGTCGTCCTGGTATGTCATGCCGTTGACTGTGTACACGGGGTCGAGTACATTGCTAAGATCTCATACAAAACGAGGTTAGATCGCGATTCACCATAAGCAATGCAAGTCACAAAGAAGCCATCCATACGTGACGCGGCTTGACTTGAAGTCGACATTGATGATATCAGCAACATCCAGAATATCGCGAGGTGGGTTCTCACGAAGCCCTCGCTTGTGGGAAGGGAGCCATCCAGCCTGAGACCCAGGAATATCGTCCAACTTCATCGGTGATCGCGGGTTCGCAATCACCTTCTTTTTGAACGACGTGCCATCGATGTCCGAGACGTTGTAGCTGTCGCGCAGAAACTTGGGCACCACGGGCGGC
Source organism: Pythium plurisporium (assembly GCA_023336035.1). NCBI lineage: Eukaryota > Oomycota > Peronosporomycetes > Pythiales > Pythiaceae > Pythium > Pythium plurisporium. The sequence continues at coordinate 4,020 of JAADVY010000263.1, forward strand.
GCTGCCTGGAACGATGGGAGCTTGTACTCTGGATTTAGCGGATTACAGATCCGATTGGTTTTGAACCCTGCGGGCTGCGTTGTCGATCCTGTTGGTGCATACAGCTGACCGTCAGAGGAGTCGCAGCCTCAGGTACCAAAAGTATGACGCACCCTCAATCGGGAGCTGCTGGAAGCGCTCGTCAGCGCCGACTCGGCGGTGTTTTGGGTGAAGTTCTTTGCTTCCGGACCCGGCAATGTCCTGTGGTTCGTAATAATGCGGCTTGTTGACGTAGACGTGGTCTTTGAGCAGCGGCCGTGCGCCGCGAATGTCCGACACGTCGTTGGTGACGTGGGTCGGTGGCTTGACAGGCGGCGCTCGTTCGTGCGCGAGGAACGCGTGGAGCCGCGCCTGTTGGTGGTCCACCGTGGGCAGCACCGTCTCGCTCGCCATGGCCACGCGATATCAGGGAGACGTGGGAATACGCTGGGCTGGTGTTGCCCCGCTCCACCGTGTGTAGCCATGTTTGCCCCAAGTATATCAGTCACCTCTCCTCACTGTCTTATGCTGAGACATCTGTAACGTGGCCCACACTAATTCCGGGCATGAGGTTCGATGGTTTGGCGAAGCCCCCCATGGGGCACTGGCTTCTACCCACTCACGAGAACAAGACGTGGGACCAATAGCAATGGCGTCACCCCTCACTGGTGTCGGCGTGAACGGCGGCGCGGCGTGGGCGTCGACCGCTGAAGCGCCCGTATCTACCACCACGCCGTCCGTCTCTGCCGCCGCCGCACTTGTGGCCTCCGTGGGTGAGCTCGGCGAGAAGCAGCGCGACAAGAAGCGCAGCTACACGGTCGAGGAGAAGCTCGCGATCGTGCAGGCGGCCAAGAACGAATCGCTGCGCGCCGTCGCACGACGCTTCAACGTCGACCGCAACTGCATCCGCGCGTGGCGAGAGAAAGAGGCGCAGCTCGCGGAGCTCCATCCGAACGCGCGGCGTCTGCCCGGCGCCGGTCGACGCCCATCGTCCGAAGCCGGGATCAGCCGCGCCGCCGCGAACAAGCGCCGCGCCGACGTGGCGGCTGCAACGTCGTCCGCGGAAAGCGACGGTGACCACGTGGGCGATGCATTCGCGGCGACCGCAACGTCACCCTTGGCGGCGGCGGCCGCGAAGGCTGTGAAGAAGCAAAAGGTCGACCAGGATTTCTTACTGGTCGGTTTTCAGGGCAAGGAAGGCGCGTTCTCGGACGTGGCGGCGCGCACCGCGTTTGACGAGCTCAAGCGCAACCGCGCGTTGACGCCGAACGACTACGAGACCGTTGGGTACTCGCAAGTGGCGACCGTGATCGACGCGCTTGAGCGAGGCGAAATCGAGTACGGCGTGTTGCCCATCGAGAACTCGATCTCAGGCACGTTCCACGGAATTCTTGACCGACTCATCGCGTCCGAGCTCAAGATCGTCGGCGAGATCGCGTGCGTACAGGAGCTGTGTCTCTGTGCGATCGAGGGGGCCAAGCTCGAAGATATTAACTGCTTGTTGTCCCATCCGGCGATCCTCGACCACTGCCAAGCGTACATCACGGATCTCGAGAAGAAGTTCAGCATGTACATCGATCGTCAGGCTACGTGGGATAGTGCTGGCGCTTGCCACATGGTGCGTCACGAAGGCCACAAGAATATCGCGGCGATCGCGAGTGAGCAGGCCGCCCAGACGCATGGGCTCCGCGTGTTGGAAAAAGGTGTGGGCGACGAGCTCAACAACGAAACGCGATATGCAATCCTTGCGCGTCGAGAGTGCCCCCCACTTGTGTCACCGACCGGATCGTCGTCACGCACGGTCAAGAAGAAAAGCAGCATTGTCGTCGCCGTTCCAAACGAACCACAAGCGTTGTTCAAGATCGTGTCGGCGTTCGCGTTGCGCAACGTGACCATTATCAAGATCGAGAGCCGACCTGCGTCTACGGCAGGTGGCTTATTCTCCTCGCAGACCCATCACTGGTGAGATCATTGTTGAACACAGGAATGGGGCTGGCGAACGGCATTCTAATTGGTGTGAACTTGTTCTGTGGTACAGGGACTACATTTTCTTCATCGACTACGTCATCAGGTGCGTGTTCGTGAGTTTGATTCAGATTGCGTCGATTTCTCTGAGTTTTTTTTTCTTTCTCGTTTTGTGTACAGTCCCGACGCGGCAGTGAACGAGCGTCTCTTGCGTCACTTGGAAGAGTTCGCGCTTTGGATCAAAGACCTCGGGACGTACTCGAGTAGCGCTGTGAAGACCAACGTCGAGCCACCTCGCTGGAAGGCGCTGTGTAACGTCATCTCGTGTTAAGAAATCCATATTTGCCAACGCCTATCGCTGGGATGTCTCTGAATGCGGCGCGTGCGGACGTCGCGTAGGTGCGGTCGTGATTGTCGTCGTTACCCCTGAATGAACTCGCAGAGATGCTTTTCGCGGTGACATGACATTCGCCAGCGGCAACGTGAACACAGCTCCATCCCCTTCTTCTCGGCCGAGTGGCGGCCAGAACGGCAACGCCTGCACGCAAAGCGTTGCTTCCACTGACCCCGGATGACGCAATGTCTGTGAGTGACTGGCTGCGACCACACCGCCAAAGCTCACCGTTCCTCCCAGGGCCTCCACAACTTTGCTTTAGGGCTCTGTTGTCGCTTGTCTGCGCCACCATCGCCTTCAGCGCGTGGTGATGGCAGTGCTGCCTCGGCGTGGAGAAAGCACTCGCTACCATTCGTTGTGCGAGGACCGCCAAGTGCCGCTGCTCCAACGGGCATGACCACAGGACTTGTTGAACGGGGCACATCCACACGACATCCCGTAGACACACGGTGGAGGCATCGCAGAACCTGCTGCATCTGCTGGTGTTGCTCGTCTCGCTGCTCCTGAGTCTCCTTCCGAATGACCTGTAATTTGATCGCGAGCTGAGTTTGCACATCGCGAAGCGCCCTTACCGACTCACTCGTTGGGATATTCATCTCGTTCATTTGGAGCGCTAGTGTTCCTTCCAAGTGGTCGAGTCGACTGCGGTATGCACTGTGCTCGTGCTGCTGACGCATTTTTGATGCGGCCTCCGCAGCCAACGACTCAGTGACCTGCCTTTCAATGGCGGAGAGCCGCGTGTGCTGCTCGTCAAGTCGACACTCCAACTCACGCAGCGACGCATTTGTTGCGTGCACTTGTGCGGTAGCATCGGCACAGATATCGGTGATACGTGCTGCCGCCTTGTTGGACGCCACGTACAGCTTGTCTTCCAGCCTTCTCTCGATCTCAGTCGCGTGATCGCTGTACTCACTACGGAACGAGTTCTGCATGTACGCGAGTTGCGTCGTCGCACGCTGGAGCATCTCCTGACTGTGTTGCTGCATCTCACTACGGAGTAGCTGCGTTTCTGTCTGCGCGAGTAGCAGTGCCGACTTGACTGCCTGCTGCTGCTGCTGCTCCTGGGCCGCTGTGTCCTGCTCAGTGCGCTGCCGCAGCAGCTGCTGCTGCCGCTGTTGCAGCTCACAATTGACAATGCGGTTCTGGCACGTGGCTGCCCACTTGCTGAGTTGTTGCAGCTCGTCAACGATACGCATCAGATAGTCCTGCACACTGGCGGAGAGGTCTTCACGGAGCGTGAGGTCAATATCGGACGAGACGAGCGAGCACTCGTATGACCATCTCTGGATTAGTTCGCCACGGAGTGTGGTGTCCAGAGTCGACACAGCCGTAGGCACCACCGCATTCACACCTGTCGACATGTTTCCTGGGTGGATAGTTCTCTTCCAACCGAGGACGATCTCTCAATCGAGTGTGAACTTATGACAAAAATAAACTACCGCACGTGTGAACTCGCTAGATACTGAGGTGCAATTTCTGCTCCTGAAAGCGTCGCACGGCCTCGTGCGCGTGGGTCTTGACCGCTAGTGCATCGCGCAGCTGTGCGTTCTCCTCGCTGAGTGTGCACAGTGCATTGCGGTACAAAATGTTCTTCTTCTCCGCGAGAAAGCGGCATTTCTTTTCGCGCTCGATGCCGACCTCGAGCTCACGCAGCCGAGTCTCCATCTCCACAAGCAGTTGCTCCATTGCTCCCGATCGATTCATTGCGTCTTCGTGGGAAGGAAGTCCACTCGGATTATCGGTAGTAGTGAATGCGGGTGCGGGCGTGGTGGTCGTGGTGGCGCCAGTGGCAGGCCAGTCGAATAGCCTCCACCGGACACGTCGTGGCGGGTCGCTTGGTGATGGCGTGCCGCTCTCTACTCTCACATCGACGGCCGGGTCCGCAGCTGGCTCGAGAGGCGGCATTGTGTCTTCGTCGTTGTCTTGGTATTTGTCGTTACTCGTGACGCTTGGCTCAACACGTCGGAATCGCAAGGTCGCATCGCCCACGGGAGTGCGGCGTAGCTCGTCGACGACCTCGGCGAAGCGCCAGCGCTCGACGTTCGTGGTGTTGATCGCAAGCAATCGATCACCAGCCGCGATCACACCACAGGCCTCCCCCGGCGCTGGTGTGCCATCAGGCAAGCGATAGAACGGCGTCGTTGGATCCACGACGGCGGTGCCATCGGCTGCAGCCGTGAAGTAAATGCCAAAGCCACACGCGCCCTTGGTCAAAACGACCTCAATCTCAGTTGGTGACTGCAGCGATCGTACTTTTTCTGACGCTTGTGCCATCGATGCATCGACAGCGTCTGCATCCGTGTCGTCGGGGGCTTGGCGTGGCGGCTCCATGAGCATGCGGCGAGTGACGCTTCATCACGAAAAAGATCACCCCCACCTGCCCTGTATCAGTACAGTGACAAATCACTAAAATGATGTGGTTCCATCAGGCAGGTTCGTATCGACAAAGTTACCAACCGTCTAGCCGCATCCCGCTGCCTCAACCCAGCACAGGCAAGACGCGGGCGGTCTATGGCCCCCATCCACAGGACCTCTTGCTCGCTCGCGACACCATGAGCTACAACCAGAACTACAACAACAACAATCGACGGGGCGGCTTCGGAGGCCGCAGCCGCGGACGCTCGGGTCCGCGTGGCGGCCGCGGCGGTGGCTACGGCGGTGGCCGCGGCGGTGGTCCCCCGGGATTGGGCAACGAGACGTGCCGCCGCTTCATCGACGGCAAGTGTGACTTTGAGCAGCAGAACGGCCGGCCCTGTCGGTTCCCGCACTTTGTCAAGAAGATCGGCGAGACGCAGGGCCACAGCGGACCCGTGAAAGACGTGGTCATGTGGGCCGCGCACCAGCAGCTCTTCACGGGCGCCGGTGATGCGACGGTCAAGCTCTGGGACTGCGCGTCCTGGCGCGAGATCACGACGCTGCCCGTGCTCCCCGCGACGCCTGCCGTGGCGGGCGCGGCCGCCGGTGGGTTTGGAGCCGCCGCGAGCGCCGGTGGCAGTGGCGCCAATGGCGCGAGTGCGACGGAACGGCGTGAGGGCGTGAGCGCTATGGTGCTCGAGGGGCCGTTCCTGTTCGTGGGCTTTGACGGGCCGTCGCCCCACGCCCCCAAAGTCTCGGTGGGGATGATCCGCGGCTGGAACTTGGAGAACCCAGCACAGACCTACGAATTCCGCGTGAGCGACGCCATGCCATTCGCCCACTCGATGAACGTGCAATCGCTCGCCGTGGCCACCGACTCGACCGGCAGTGCGACTCTCTTTAGCGGCAGTGCCGACGGTGTCGTGCGCTACTGGCAGTTGGACCCCGCGTCGAACGAGTTCAAATGCCGCGGTGTGCTGGAAGGCCATGTGCGCGGTGTCACGCGCCTCAAGACGTTCGTGATTGGCACGACGCCCATGTACGTTTTTGGTCTTCTGAAGAATCTGTGAGTCACAGGCCGTGTTGACGATTGATGCGGATGTGTGCTTTTGTGGGGTGTCTAGTCTCGCATCAGCCTCCGTGGACACAACGATCCGGTTGTGGGACTTATCCACGTACCAGTGTGTGAAGGTGCTCGCTGCCGAAGAGAATGGCCACACGGACGCCGTGATGGACTTGGAGTTCTGGGTCAACAACGGCGAGACGTTTCTAATCAGCGGTGGTCTCGATTCGGAAATCATCGTGTGGAGTATGGGAGGCCAATTCCAGCAAGTATTCAAGGAAACACAGGACGCGCAAGTGACGGCTCTCTGTGGCACACAAGATGTCGCGCAGGTCGCACTGCTTCTCATCGGCACCACGGTACGTATCTTCACGCACTTTAGCGCGGATGGAATGATGGTTGGCTCATGCGTACCTTTTCTCGTCCAGGACGGTGCGATCACTGTCAAGGAGCTCCCGACTTTCGCCTACAAGACAACTTTCGTCTCTGGAGCGAACTTTGGCCACCAGGACGTTGTGCGCCGTATCGCGACCGGCCCATTGAACACTTTTTTCTCCGTTGGCAATGACCGCCGCATGATCGCGTGGCAGATCACTGGGGACGCTAACTCGGTGCAACCCAAGTAAACAAAGAAATAGCGGTCTTCACGCTGTAGAGGTTTCCGAGACTGATCAAAAGAGATGAAGACGCCTTCAAACCCATTACATTCAGGTGTGTTCGACATCAAGAGGTGTCATTGTCCTTATCCTGGATGAGCTCCTGATACATGCCAGGATTCTCGGCCTCCCATTGCATCAGCCATAGAAATGCTTGCACGTCGCTGAGCTTCGCTCTCTTTGTGCTTGTGCGGGTATAGCGGCGCTTCAGAGCACCGAGCGTCTCGACGGCATCGTATCGTCGACCGAGGCGCACATATGACTCGAGAAACTCTCGATAAGCTGGCCACATGTGCTGAACAATGAACGCGTACCTATTCACGAGCACAAGTTTGGCTTGACGCTGGAGATCCTCCACTGGGAGTAAGTCTGAGTGGTAGTTCTTCGCTGCTACGCGCATCGCGGCGTACACGAGGTCCCTCGTCTCAACATGGCCGGTCTCATACACGACAAATCGCATCGCTAGCATATAGTCGCGCAAAAGTCTTCGTCGAGTGCGCGCAAAACGAGGGGCCTTGATGCGCATCCAAGTCGCGGCTTCTTCGTACTCAGGAAAGTGTACGTGCGATCGTGACACATGTAGCTTCATCTCGTGTAAAGCATCGTGAACATCAGTCGGCGAGACGCCAGCAATCCAGTATTGGCATGATTTTGCTCGTCTGCGCATATACCGAACCAAGAAGGCTTCATATCGCAACAGAAGTCCAGGATGTCCAAATAGGGCTTCGTTGTTCATCCGTCGAACTTGGAAAAACCTGTACACTTCTTCAACCTCTAACCACGATGGGATGGTGGCACCTGCATCCCGCAAATATCCGTTGAGCTGCACTTGCATGTGTTCAGCCGAGACCGTCATTCGCTTGTAGAGCAGTTCTTCGATCAGGTCCACGTACAGGGGCACTGCCACTAGGGTTTCACCATTCGAAGATGAGGAATTGCTGATAATGGCTTCAATTGCATTGTTTCCAGAGTAACGATCGACTTGACCATCCCGCTGTTCGAAGCGAACAGCATTCTCCAACGCGCGCACAAGTGCTTGATCAACAATAGTTTCCTCATCATCAATGCGGGCAACTCGAACACTCGGTCGGCTTGCATGGGTCGTATCTTTGACGAGCAAGGAACGACTGAGAACAGACATGGTCATTTGCATCGATGTGAGGGTGCAGATATCCACGCCGTTGGTAGCAGGCGCTTCGGGAGCCACCAGAAGTCTATTGGCCATTTCTGCTGGGAATGTGCTGCAATAAAAACTTTAAGAACGGACACACGACAACGCTAAAATCTCAAGTGAACGTACCGACGGAATCTCTTCAGGTGAATCGAGCTCAAAATGCTAGCGTTCGTGACGCTGAGAGCATGCAGTGCCCTGCTGATGACTAGACCATCTTCAGCAAAAAGATGGTACGCCGCGATCGCCTTCAGAACGACAGCCTCTTGAAACTCCTCGTTACTCGATACAAATGAGATTAGTTGCTGTGCAGTAGCTGGGCGCGAGAAGTAAGTGAACTTCCACCAGCCTCGGCAATCACGAACGGATGTGAGGATATTTCCCGAGGCATAGCCTTTGCTGTCACCCTGGACGCATTCTTCGATAGTGTCGCAAAATAATCTCCACATTCGAACAGTTTTCTCAGGCGAATGGGCGAGGTGCACATCACCTCCGGCCACATCAAGAGCACACGCCAATAGCTCCAGCAGCCTTTCAGGCAGAAGATGACCACGTCTGCACAGTTTCATCAGATTTGACAACGCTTCCGGGTTGGAGGGGTCACTCCGAAGCCATCTATACGACAACATCATCAGCGGCTCGTCTATTATGTCGGTCGGAGACTCACCTGGAGTAGACATCCACTTGGGCTGGAGCTGACTCTGGAAAATGAGCGTCTAGGTAGCTTGCAAGCTGAACTCACGATCGATACATGTCAGAAAAGACACAATACGCTCTTCGCCAAGTTGACGATGATTCTTACCAAGCGCGCAGCGTGAGGATCTGCAGGATTCATAAAGTAGAAGTGTTCAAGGAGATCGCATGCCCGATCCGTGTCACCGGCCAGCGTGAGTAGCTGTACGTAGAATTCGAGGAACACCGCCGACTCGGGACTGACAGCAATGGCGCGGCGTAGCGCTGTGGATGCTTCTTGGTAGAGTATGTGCACACCGATGGGCGTCTTGTACAGGTAACGGCTTTCAATAAGCTCTGCAGCAGACGAAGCTGCGATTGGGAATCGGTTCTGGCCCGGCTGATTTCGGTCAGATCTTGCAAAAGGGTTCCACACATCTCGGTCGTCGTCTTCGTCCTCGTCCGATAACACCTCGCTGAAGCCATTCTGCACGAATTTGCTCCGAAGCTCATCCGACTCAATGAAAAGCAGCCAATAGCACACCATCCCGAATGTTCCTTGCAGATGCGCATCGTGATGAACATCCAGCTACAGAGCATCCCCATTAGGCATATGCGAAGCCAAAATCTCGTGTGTACACATCCTCTTACCTCCTGCATTTCGTCCTTGAAAAGATGATACGCTTCGTAGTAGTCTCCTGACACGATATGGAGCATAAGCATCTCCTTATAGATCATGACTTGCTGCATGAACGAGCAACAGCGAGCGTTAGCAAAATGCAGCTTCACATCTCGACGAACAGACGTACGTCCAATCGGCCATTCCGCAACGCCGCGGCATAAAACTGCATGAGCACCTCCTTGTGGTGCTGTGGATGGCGTCGCAAAATCTCGAGACTCGCCTAAAGTAGAGGCGAAAACACACCCGTTTGTAGCCGACAAAGATTGCCTCGTCACTCCAACATGACGCACCTGCACACAGCGCGAGGGAATGAGCGTGAACCGATGATACAGCACCGACAAGACCTGCGCAGCGCCTGCATAGTCGCGCGCACCGAGTAGCTACAGGATCGCACAGCGTTAGTCCAAAATGCACCACAAGCCAAGTGGGATGCTGGCCGGACCCGAGTGAGCAGGTGGTCGAGCGTCATTCGCAGCCGCATCAACCTGGAGCGTTTGTTGACCTCGCGACCGCTTTTCCATTGGTCGAAGCGGCTGAAGTCACCCTCGAGCAGCGCCGTGATCTGCGGATCGCTCGTCGTCGGCACGGCGCCGACGTCGCGTAGCATCGTTCCCGTGGCCACCATTGTTGGGCCTTGCCCAAGTTGCCGTGCCAAACAGAGTGGAACAAGGTTTTATGAACTAAAACGTAAGGTTTATTATGAATTGTTGGACGAAGGTTGCACTAACGTTTTACTGCTGACTGGATGCACCGGTGAGGATCGCCATGATCGCGCGCAGCTTCGTCGCGACCTGCACGGCACGGGAATATATAAGCAGCGCTCAGAATCTACCGTGGCGCATGAGTGACAGCTTACCTGCTCATGACGGTCCAAATTTTCTTCAAGCGATGCGGCAGCTTCTTCAAATTGTACATGGCTGGCTGACTGCGCCTCCTGCGCAGTCTCCAGCAACGCGTTGAAGATTTGCTCTAGCTGCCCAAACGAGCCTTCGCGGTGTTGACGTACAATTAACCAAGGATCAGTCTGTGCGGATAACATCCAGGGAATCATCGTCATCGTACCTTGGATGAGTGCATCGAGGCGTTGCTCCTGGTCCTGCTTCCGTTCCCCCAGTGCCTGCGCTTGCGCACGGCACTGCGCCACAAACTCGTCGCCCTCGGCATCGCGCATTGACGTGACATTGCTTTGAGCGCGTGCAGCGGCCCGCTGTGTGCTGTCGCTCCCACGCGCGCGGTCGCCCTCGGGAGTCGTCTTCCCTGTCTCGTTGGCCATCGTCATTCCCATCTACGCCGGCTGGTCCACTACAGCAACGTCCACACAGTCCAGTTAGTCCTGTCTTAGTGCATTGGAGACTCATTCCGCCTCGCGATCGCCCCCGCACCGCCGTCGATGTCTTCGCTGGTTTCCCTTTTGGGCGGCAATGTCGATTTTGTGAAAGGGAGGCAGGTTTTGAAGTTGCCCCCGCTTCACAGAGTGATGGTCATACGATACGAACCCATTTGTGCTATCGATACAAACGTGACAGTCATTCCTCCAATCTGTATCTTATGACTTCTGTGTGGACTGTTCTCTCTGCGGTCTCCATGCACAGTAACGGGCGGGGTGATCTTGCTCGCTCAGCCCCTGAAGAGCCACGACCCCGCGCCAGCCGCGACTCGCCGTCGCCCACACTCACGAGTCATCCGCCACACCCACACCCCCTTCTCTTCCTCTCCGCGCATCCGCCCGTCGTGTCTCTCCACCTCCATGACCGTCCCACCCGAAGACACATCGCTGGGCGCCAGTGCTGTGCATCCTACGAGCAGCTCGCAGCTCACGCCATCCTCCGCGACCATCGGCAAGGCGCCCTCGGCCATCGACATAGGCCTTCAACCACCGATGCCGCCAGTACCACCATCCCTCGTGGAGCTTGCAACGTCTGCCGCCACAGGTGCTACGGGTGCGTCGCCGCCGCAACAACGAAAGGAAGACGAGCTGCGTACCCTTGACGTCGTGCCCAGCGCCGACGCACCTCGTTGCCAGCTCGAAGACTTTACACCATTTTCCAAGAGCCATCTATGGAAGCTGATGATGTCGTTTTACGATCGTCAGGGCGTCGAGTCGTGGGCGCAAGGCATCGTACCCCACTTTATCACTTCCAACACGTTCATCGCAAAAAAGTATAGCAACGTACTACGTGCTTTCATGCGTGACGCCACGCGACCCACTGCAGTGTCTCCGGTACGGACCGTTTAAGTTGTTACACGACATCGCTATGTATCTTACTGACGTCTGTGCTTGTCTCCGGCTCAAGTTGGACCCAAATGAACCGTTCTACATCGTGGAGCTGGGCACAGGATCGGGAAAGTTCAGTTTCTACTTTCTCAAAGCGCTAGCAGAGGCTGAAGCAGCAATGGATTTCCCTCTCGATAACGTGCGATACGTGATGACCGACTTCACGGAGCAGAACTTCAATTTCTGGAAGACCCACCCGGCATTGGCTCCATTCGTCGCCCGTGGAATCGTTGATTTCGCAATCTTTGATGCCACGAAGGACACCGAGTTGCGACTTTTCAACACGCAAGAAGTTATTCGACCCAGGTCATGCAAGAACCCCGTTGGAATCATTGCCAACTACCTCTTCGACACTCTCTACCACGATCTGTTTCAGGTTGACGACGGTTTCTTGAAGGAGGGCCTAATTAGCGTCGGCTCCAAACGAGCAGAAGAGCCGGACCCACTGGACCCAGAAATCATCAAACGTCTTGCCAATATCTACAAGTACGAGCCCATTGACGCGAATTACTACGGCGACGACAAGCCGCACTTGAACAACATCCTGAAGTGGTATCACGACTTCTATGATCCGCAATCATCGGGAGCTACGATTCTCGTGCCGGTCGGAGCTTTGTCCGCTATTGACCGTCTAAGCCGATTGGCTGTCGATAATCGCCTCGTGATTCTGTCGGGCGACAAGGGCAATAACAATCCCGATCACTTTCGTGGTGTCAGCGATCCCCATATCGCAGTACACGGAAGCTTCTCGGTCATGGTCAACTACCACGCGATCGGCGTGTACTTTGCAAGTCGGGGTGGATTCGCAGTCCACAGCCCGCAAGAAGAAGCAAGTCTCAAGGTGTCACTTTTCGTGCTACCTGCAACGCCTGACTCGACGCCCACATCCATCAATGATCTCTACGGCGACGGACTTGACCGCGTGTGCGAGGAGCGCTGTCGGCTGTTCCCGCAGACGTTTCAGGCGTTTGATGACGAAATTGTTTCATTCGGCCCCAACGATTTTTTTGTTATGCAAAAGGCCCTCAAAGAAGATACCAAGACGCCGTCGCTGAAGGCTGTTCTCGCTTTGCTGAAGCTCAGTTGCTGGGATCCGGACACGTTTTACAAATTCCGTGATGTCTTGCTTGACCATTCGCCGACGTGTGCTCCGAAATTGAAGCGTGACGTGCGTATGGGCATTCCGCAGATTTGGAAAAATTACTATGCGCTGGATAAGGAAAAGGACATCGCATTCGAGATCGGCCGCCTGTATTACGGTATCCACGACTACGACTCAGCTTTGGCCTTCTACTCCCTGTCCACCCATGAAATGGGTAAACACCATGTCACAAGTCACAACATGGGATTGTGCCACTACTCCAAGAAGCAACTGACGCTCGCGGCTTCATGCTTTGAGGAAGCCTACGCATTGAACTCATCGTACCAGAAAGCTGCGACGTGGCTTCAGCGAGTGCGAAATGAGCTGGGTTCGAACTTGGTCACTAACCAGCCGCCACAAGCACATTTTGTGGGCAACGACACTTCGGATGACTTGCTCGTCCAGCAAATTCAACTTGTGATGCCTGATCACGAAGAGGTGACGGCAACCCGACCAAGTCTCTCTCGTTTGTCGATTGAAGAGACTCTTACGCCTCGTTTGTCCACGACCGACGAATGAATAGAGCTGCGACCAGACGTAGTGCTGTCTCAATAGTGCAATACAAAATTTCATGCCAGGTCTGTCTGGCGTGGATATCTTCACTCCAGTAGGAAGGGGCTGTACGTAACAGATATCTCCTCTTATGATGCAGGCTATCAAGAGAAAAGAAGATCCTTGGCTTGTTCGATCCAAACGCGACACGGTGACACATGTGGCACTGGTAGTCACCACTTTCAACTCTCAGATCAGCTTGACCTCAAGATCTGAGAATGGTGGATGGTGTCCAGTTCAGTCACAGCTTGGGAGCCCAACGTGGGTCAAATTGCACAATGGTTGTGTGACACAAGACCAGAGGAATTCTTAGCTCCAGTTTGTATGGAAGTCAGTCACCCTGTTAGTGATGCCCGCACTGGATGGTGCCACATCACCCATCCGAGTCGTTCTTCCTTGTTCTTTCCTCTCACATCAACAGAGCGCTCTTCTCCCGATTCTTGGATGGACGCACTGCGTCCAGACGCACACAATGCAGTGGTGTTGAGCTGGGCATGCAAACGTTCTCGTTTCGTCGACAGCGAGTCCGTGGGTCAGGTCACCTGACAAGTGCGCATCCGTGGAGAGTCTCCACGCAAGCGGACCGTTACTCACACGTCCACCTGTGGAGTTCCGTCCAGTCTCCGTTCCATTCTCAGAAATGCGTGCCTGTCGGTTCCATTCCGTGTCTGGCTTACCAAAGCGAATGGTTCTCACGCATATAGCCGGGACCCTTCGCACTAGGGATGGCGTGTTTCTGTGCATGAGGATGCTCAGCGCCAGACCGCAATCTGTCAGTGCCATCATATTTTACTTCTAAACCAGTATACTGAGAATCTTACGTCATTTTTATGCAACAAACACTGTAGGCACGCTCCAATTGTACTGGTATAAAAAAGAGATAGAGGGAGATGGATATAAGTAGAACCATGTGGACGAAAAGCTGGTGACTCGCACCGTCAGTCACCAGATTTTCGTTGTACAGTAGTGAGGGAACAATCTTCCGTCAAAGCGTTGACTACTGCGACTCACAAGACAGCGAACGTGCGTTCGTTTAGAGACAGCAGCACACCTTCACTCTCCCAAGGTACCCCTGGAAAAGGGAGTCCATTGCCTTCGTCTAATGTCCGAAAGAAGCCGCGGACACCCTCCTTCGAACCGCTCGAGAGAGTGGTGGAGGGGATGAGGCGGGCAGTGGCGTCCCCACCTACGAGTACAGTAGTACAGTAGTACAGTACAGTACGGTACCTTCCGCTCGGCGCGTTTCTGGCCTTCGTCACTCTTCGGTTCGTTGATGGAAACCGTCGTCACATCGAATACAGATCACTGCTGTCACCATGTCCAGTAAGCTTTGCTGTTCTCGACGGTCAAGTTGACCTGCCCGCCCGTCATGGCTCGGGGTTGGGTGCACCCAACAGATGGCGATCTTGGGCGCATTGGTCACACAAAGGTGTCGAGCAGACCACGACTCAAGCCGTTGCGGGCAACAGATCCAACGCCAGACGGACCACCACAGTGGTCCTCGCGTCGTGCATGGCCTGGACGCTCGATTCCGTTTTTCTTGACAGGAGAGCCGCTCGTTCCTCTCTCGCCACCTGCCCGGGTGGTCATGCTCTCTGTCTGGCGAAGCAAAACGGTCTCTCATTCCGCATTTCGCTTGCTCCGGCTCAAGTGATCTAAAGAAGCTCTCCGACGTCTTCGTCCGCACCCACCATGAAGGTCTTTGTCAGCTCCGCCGTCGCGCTCACCGCACTCACCGCCTCATCGGTCTACGCTGCGATCCCGGCGAATGTCGCCAAGCTCATCGACACAACGGTCGACCCGTGTGTCGACTTTTACCACTACGCTTGCGGCAGCTGGATCAAGGCCAACCCGCTCGGCCCCAACGATCTCTCCAAAGATACCTCGTTTGGTGTCATCACGAACCGCAACGAACTCGTGATCCAGGACATCGTGAACCAGGACTGGCCGCTCATCGGCGAGTTCTGGGACTCGTGCCGTGACACGGCGACGCTTGATGCTCTCGGAAACAAGGTACTCGCGACCGCGTTCAGCAAGATCTCCAAGGCGGTCTCCAAGGCCGATATCCTGCGTGTCGCAGGCGAGCTCGCTCGCACGAGCGCCAAGTTCGGTATCGACTTTGACATTGCCGGCGACTACAAGGATGCGAAGAACAACATCATGTACGTTGGCAACCCAGACCTCACGCTTCCGGATCTCAGCTACTACGAGGATGAGGATTGGTGGAAGCAGCACGAGGCTGGTTTCCGCAAGTACATCACGACGGTGATGACGCTCTCGGGCTTCAACCCGAACAGTGGTAGCCAGCAGGGCAACCAGCAGGGCGGTGCCGCGACGTTCGGCCCCAAGTACTTTGAAGATACGGTCATCAAGGTCGAGAAGACGCTCTACAACCTGCTGAACCAGATCAAGCCCCAGGAGGGCGATGATGCGTACTACAACCCGATCACGATCGGTGACGCTATGACGCGTTACCCGCTCTCGATCGGTGCGTACTTCGCCGGTGCGGGCATCCTCGAGAAGAGCAAGCTCACGACCGACTCGAAGGTCATCTTCTACTACCTTGACTACCCAGAGCTTCTCGACAAGGCCATCAATGCCATGCCGGCCGCTGATCTCAAGACGTACCTTGCCTTCCAGCTCGTGAACAACCGTGTTCGCTACTTGAGCGACTCGTTCTACGAGGCTTACTTCCAGTTCTTTGCCAAGGAACTGAATGGTCAGGCCGCTCGCTCGTCGCGTGACAGCATCTGTGTGTTCCGTGTCAAGCAGTTCTTCCCGGACCTCATTGGCAAGTACTACTTCATGAAGATGTTCGACAAGGAGCGGGAGGACAACGCCCGCCTCATGTCGAAGCTCATCAACAACGCTATGGCTGACCACATCGCCAAGCTCGATTGGCTTGACAACCCGACCCGCCTCGAGGCTGCGGCCAAGCTCGGCAAGATTGCCAACCTTGTTGGCCAATCGACCGTGAAGCAGAGCTACCCGTTTGCACTTGCCCGTGACGCGTTCTACAACAACATCCAGTCGATCCTTGAGAACGACTACAACAACAAGATCAAGAAGCTCGGCAACCTGGTGGACCGTGACCTGTGGAGCATCTCCCCTGCCGAGGTCAACGCGTACTACTCGCCGCTGGAGAACAAGATGGTGTTCCCGGCTGCAATCCTGCAGGAGCCGTTCTTCAGCGGCAGTGCCCATCCGGCGCAGAACTTTGGTTCGATTGGTGCTGTCATCGGCCACGAGCTCACCCACGGCTTCGACTCGAAGGGTCGCACCTACGATGGCGATGGCACGCGCCGCAACTGGTGGACGCCTGCCACGGAGAAGGAGTTCACCAACCGCGCGAACTGCATGAAGGCGCAGTACTCGACGTTCAATGTGACGTCCGGCGAGTCGGGCAAGCCGTTCGTGACCATGAACGGTGAGACCACGATCACGGAGAACATTGCCGATAACGGTGGCTTCAGCCTCTCGTGGGACGCGTACCACGAGTACGCCAAGACGGCCAAGATGGACTCCTCGGTCACGGAACTGGAGGCCAACCAAACGCTGTTCCTTGCGTTCGCGCAGACCTGGTGCAGCCTCGACCGCGATGCGGCGATCGTCAACCTCATCCGCACGGACCCGCACTCGCCGGGTGAGTGGCGTGCCAAGGGTGTCGCCATCAACAGCGACCACTTCGGCGCCGCCTTCAACTGCCCCAAGAACACGCCGATGAACCCGGAGAAGAAGTGCCAGCTCTGGTAAACGGCGTCAGCTGAAGGTGCGGACCGAGAGATGCGAATCTCGCCCTCCGCCTTTGCACAATTTTGATCGATTTTGTCTCCGAAGACTCTAGGAGGTTGCATGTTCGACACCCGTAATTAAACCACAACAGAGTCATGAGTTGTACTACCACCATTAACCCGTCACGTTCCTCATTGCATGGGCCTGCGGTGACAGTGATCCTGAAACGCACCGTGTTTTGTTTTACATGGAGTGCCCAATCAACAATACACCCAGTACTGTATGCTCTACGGCTCAGATACGTCTGACGCTGAGTCTGGTTCAATCACCAGTGGATTCCTCAAGTCGGTGGCAGCAGCCACCTCCGGTACTGTATTTATCCGACGGCGGCTCTCGACACACCTGCAGCTATCGTCGCAGTGGACCTGTGCATTTGTCTCCTCTCCACCAAACCACCAGCGAGCACGGGCTGACGCGCTCAGCTCACTCGGGCGACGTTCTTCCGA
>JAADVY010000264.1:0-21149 GCA_023336035.1 Pythium plurisporium
CCCCCCCCCCCCCCCCCCCCCGGTTGGCGTGAAGAATGGACGCCACCAGCAGCATCTTCTCGAGCGGAAGCAGCAGCAACTCGTCTGTCAGCAGCGCACGCGTGCTGCGCGATCTCAACACGAGCGTCAGCGGTCTCAGCCAGAGCAGCAACAGCAGCACGATCGACGCTACGCCGCCGGCGATCAGTGGCGGCTCCTCGAACGATTTTCTGCCAGGCTGCGTGCTCAAGCTTAGCCACCCGGCAATGAGTCGTACGCAGTCGTACCGCCTCTACTCGTACGCGCTCTACGTCGGCAACGGCCGCGTGATCCACTCGTGGTCCAGCACACGCACCAACTTTCGCGTGCGTGTCGACGCGCTCCGCTCGCTCAAGCACACAGGTGTCGATGTCGTCGATGCCACCGAGGAGATGGACGCTTTCTTCGGCAACATGCTCGGCGTACCGCCACTCGCATTAGGTGATATCGTTGCGCGCGCGCGACAGGCACTTCACTGCGAGACGCAGGACCGCCGGTGCAGCCTCGTGATGATCATGCACGCGCGTTACGGCCACGCGGCGACGGCGATGGCCGAGTCGCTGGTGACGATCGCACCACTGGTGCTTAAGCTGAACGGCCTCCACAGCAAGTTTATGTCGGGAGAAATTTCGCTCCGTCAGGGGCTCGCCATCGTGCTCCACCAGATTGACGCCAAGAACTACCCGATGCCGCCATCGATCGAAGGTACTGTTGCTGGTGGTGGGCGAGTCATCCCACTTAGAGACACGTTGCGCCAATTGGCCTCGCGCTTGCACAAGGCCAAGGGACTGTTGCAGTCCGAGATTAAGCCGTTCCTGACTGCGTGGATCTTTCTCGGTCTCAAGGCGAGCGTCCCAAGGGACAACGGAGTCGCAGTTGTCGTCGCACAGCTCAAGCACGCATCAGGTACGTCCTACTGGATTGATCACGTGAGCTATGGAGATCGTACTCCTGCTCAATTGTCTGTAGCCTCCCTCTTGTTTAGTTCGGAAACGAAGGCATTCTCGATCGTGCTGAACTCCAACGCAAACCTGCTCGAACGACTTGTACGCGAGCGCATGGAATGTGGGTACGTTCGTTCGCATTGTGTCATGGCAAAATCGACTGATGTGTAAACTGCGTTTCTAACCGATCGCGTAGCATTTGCTTCGTCAACTATACAGACGTGTCGACCAAGATACTTGAATGCTCGCACATCCTGTGTGGAATCTGCTTGGCGTCACTGCGCGTGCGTCTGTGTCCCTATTGCCGGTATGTGCCGCTGGACATGATAGGCTGACTCGGACGACACTGATCGCGTTGGGGTACGTGTCCCGTAGCGAGCCGATCACGTTTGAGCGCCAGATTGCTGCCCACCACAAGGCAATCGCGAGCCAGATCATCGAGGAAGAAGAAAAGCAGACGCAGGAGCAGCTTCGCCTCGAGAGGCACGACTCGATGATAGCGTCTGACACGAGCCTTCCCGAAGCCAATGTCAACACGCGCTCGGTCCGCCAGGCGATCCATGCTTTGGCGCTCGCTCACGTTGAACCGCTCGGTGATAGCAACGACGATGGAAACCAAACGGCCGCACGGCTCACGGAGGAAGAGAAGCGTGAGTGTGCGTTCATGGCGAAGGAAGATGTGCATGCTGCCGCCGTGTGACGACCGAGTTTCCTCGATCCATATTTAGTGCGTCCTTAAAGAACACTTACCGTATATGACGAGAGAGAAATCCACGTTTTGCCCCACTCTCGGATCCATGGAGTATGTTGTCGCTCTCCCGAACGGCAAGTGCCGGCGGCGGCTCTCGCCGGAGCACGCGCTGTTCGCCGCGGGCAACGCGCTGCGCGTCGCCAAGTACTATCAATTGATGGGGGTGGCCACACCGCACGACAACGCCGTCGAATGGAGAGAAGAGCGACAGGACCACGATGTGTTTGTGTGCCGGCTCTTCAACTGCCAGGGCGTCGGCTTCCGGTCGCGACGGGCCTACGAGGAACACTACGATCTGTACGTACGTTGTGGTTTCATCTGCAATATAGGGGAGCTGACGATGGCGGGGGGTGGTGTGTTGGTAGCGAGCATCGCAACGTGTGTCGCGAGTGCCTCCGGTCGTTTTTGAGTTTCCGTTTGCTGGACCTCCACATCAGCGAGACCCACGACGCGTTCTTCCGCGTGTTGGCCAAGCGTCAGCCCATGTACGAGTGTCTCGTGGATGGCTGCGGTCTCAAATTCAAGCATGACGACAAGCGCACCAAGCATCTGATCACTGATCATCAGTACCCACCGACGTTCACGTTCCACAGGCCACGTCGACCACGACCCACGAGAGAAACTACCAAGAGCGAGCCGATGGAGGACAAAGATGTGGACGCCATCAAGATCGCCAAGGCACACGCGCGTAAGCAAAAGCGTCGGGAGAAGAAGAAGCAAGAAGCACGTGAGCGGAAGCAAGGGCAACAAGCGATAGAACACCACGACATGGAGATGAGCGACGCCCCGCAGCAAGCGACCGAGGACGCAGTCATGCAAGACGATGGTGACGTTGGCGAGCTAGTGCAGCGTATGACCCAACTCATGGTACCGAGGTCGATATCATTTGGACGGCGACAAAATCGGCGGTGAAGTTCCGTTCTGCTGCCGTCTTCTGCATCTTCAATTTTACGGCCCTGTTTCCACCATTATTCCCTTCCTTCCTCGAAATGACGATACGCTTCATCCCTTGTGAAGAATCTCTTGAATGCGGTCGTGATAGGTGCTGCGCAGCGATAGAAACAAGTTCCGCGACGTGTGGAAGCGGAACCCTTCGATCGGCGCCTGCAAAGTCTCAACATAAGCGCGTGCCGGATCGCTACCGTTCTTCGTGATAATCGCTCGAATTGTCGGTTCAAAGTGCTTCACGACTGCAACGAAGAAGTACACCTAATGCTCAAGCACCGATAGCCACGTTGATGAGCTTGAATTGATGTGGTAAACACCGTGAAACGAAGGAACCTACCTGAAACTCAACGCCGTACAGGAAGCTGAGGTATACCATCATGAGGATGTTGTCCCACGGCAGATAGTTCCAGTAACACTGACTGTGCCAGCGGAGCACCAGCGTGAGTACGGAGCAATGACATTGCCGCAGAGTGGTGAAGATCTGTCGATGACGCACTGGAATATCAGTGACAATGGAAATTTCATATGAGAGTCACTAAGGACTCACCTGTGGGAACTCTACTTCAAGGATGAGTTCAGCCGCCTGCGCGACGGGAAGAAGTACGGGGATGTCGATATCTTGCGATTCCTTGATGCGTGGCCACAGAACATATATGCTTGGACACGACTTACAGTACAGCAACATGTCGACGATTTCCTGCTCCGAGTGTGCCTGATCCAAGATCATGAGTAGTGTACAGGAGAAGCAATCCATGGCAGCCGAGCCGAAAACTTTGGATAAGACGTGCAGCATTGTGGGTGTCGACTTCAGCCCAAGCCGTGCACAATACGCTTTGTAGTAGGTATTCATCAGTTTCCGCTCTGCATCACTCGGAAAACTGGGCAAACCGTTCCCCTCAGCATTGGTCACAGATTTCCGAGTGTTTGAGGTCAATAGCGCTTCTGATGAAAGTTCCTCGCCAATCTTGCTTCGCCCACTGATTACGAGTGTGTAGATAAGCTTGCCAAACGCCTTGGTGAGTGTTCGGTATCGGTCGGGGTCACGGTTGCGAAGCTTCTCAACGTCTGCAAGAACCTCCCATGTTGCTTGAGAGAGCATCGCCATGTCAAGCGACTCATGTCGGCATTTCGAGTCGTCAATCGATGCATGCATTTGCTCCAAAGCGGCAATTGTTGTTGACTTGAACTTGAAAACGTTCGTTGTAGATACGCGACGGCGGTTGGTGTTCTCTTCTTCTGTCACATCTGAAAACTGGTACAGAGGCTGCGGGCGAATCCAGTCGTCTTGGTAGCCACCGACATGAGCTAAAGAGGAGGCAACACTCGACGCTAACCATGCACAAGCCGAGATGGTCCTATCATTCTCTGGTTCTATCGAACGAACATCGAGGTGTCCCATGAGTTCGTAGAAACCGATAACTGACGGTACGCAACCTGCGACAGCAGTGATAAGGTCGAAGACGACTGTGCACAGATCTTCGGAATCTGGGGTGGGATGGCAGACGCCGTGTCTGTGGCTCAGCACAGATCGCGTGATGAACTCGCAAAATTTAGTCTGGCGTAATGTGAATATGATCGCGGCAAATTGGGACCCCATTGCAGCGCGAAGGTATGAGATTGCGCGGCACAGCGTCCGCAACTGTATTGGCGCTTCCGTCGGCGCTGAATTGAGGGCAACCCCCATCTCGAGGTCAAGAAGGCATTGCCGTTCGATGGCGGTAAGAAGCGTGCTAATTGTGTCGGAGGAGCACAAGCCTTCTATGGTACTTGGAAGGAGAAGAAGGTGAAGAAAACCCAGGTTGGCGTCACCTGTGGATTGCCAGTCGTTGAGGTGATGATGAAGACACATACTCCAAAGACCACGTTCAACGATATCGCGAAGTGAAGCACTAGATTGGGTAAGCGCAGTCACAAGATCAAACACCGCTCTGGTACAGGATGCATTTTGCGAAATCTGCACGAGTCGGCTGAGCATGTGAGCTCCTTGATCAACCAAAGCAGAGCCCAACGTGGCTGGAGTGGTGATAGCTGAGAGCATTCGTGTCAGGCTCATAATAATGTTAACCGTCCGGTTGCCTTCATCTCGGACGCCTTTAGTCGTGTCATCCAAGAGCAAATGATCAACAAAGCCGCTCAACGCATTGGCCAATGCGGACGCTAGCCGTGGCGTAACAGACGTAAGTGTCGCAGTACAGTCGACGAGACACTCGACTACTTGTGCGCATTTCCGTGTCATTGAGGGGGAGGATGGAAGGCCACGCTTGATCGCTGCGTCCAAGACATACTTGGTCACTGTTTCGATAGATTTGGGCCTTCGAAGCGGAAACCACGGATCTTGTGACTCCAATTCATCGCTCGAGTCTAGAGAGGCTTTGCTCGGGCGAGGTTTCTCCACACCACACTGCACCACCACCTATATGAGTCATTTTTCGCATTTCACTCTGTGAGGCGGCGAACAAGTAGACAATTCGCTAAAACCAGGCTCAACCCACGTCGAAGAGTTGTGCGAGAGCGTCTTGATGTCCAGGCAACTCCAAAATGCTTTGGCCGCAGGTTCTCAGTGTCAAGTGAGTCCTTTCCACGCCGGATCGATCGAATAAACATATCTACGAAAACGCAAATGGGTGTCATGATGACGAAGTGATTGGTTCGTAGGGCTTGTTACTCACTACGACGGAGGATAACGCGATTGCTGTTATAGCTTGGTCTCCAAGAGGTCCGCCATCCTCTAGTTCCATACCGTGGGCATTTGTGATCGAACGATCCATTCGCTTGAATGAATATAGCCAATCATTCTCGTCACACGCTGGGTCAAGTCGAAATTGCTTCTCCACTCCCAACCACTGTGTGTATCGTCTTTGTTGCTGAAGGTGAGCAGGTAGCTTCATCCAGCTCTTCAGAGCTGATCGTCCCCGTTCCGAACGGGCCACGATGGTAAGAATCGTGAGTGCCTGAGAAGGCGATCCGTCGTCAGTTAAAACGACATGAAAATCCGATGTAAGTACGCACATGCGTGGCTCTGGAATACTCGAGAGGCTCTGGATCGTGTTCAAGAGGTCGTAAGCGAGTCAATGCATACATAAAGTCAGACAAAAAGCAAGTCTCGTCGAGGTTTGCCAAGAATTGGGCTCGTGAAGGCACTTTAAGCGCCCATTTCTCAAACCACTTTGCATCTGGATCAATCAAAGAGACCACTTCGATCGGTCGACAGAGTCGCTGGTTGTTTGATGGCGGATCGAGCATGAGTACTACGAATGTGGAACACAGTACAGTTGCCACCATTTCTGTAGACAAGTGAATCCAGTGGTACGGCACACGACACATCAACAAATGCCAGAACCGAAATGCGTCGACAGCTTGTAGGACCTCCTCGCTGTCACTGAAGAGTTCGTTTGCCGCAACCGAGAGCCGTTTTGTACTCACATTCGAGCCGACCCATTCGATCACCGCAAAGTAGAGATCAAGATATTGCGCGGGATCTTCAACGTGGCAAAGTATGCTGTAAAGCAACTGCAGAGCCTGCTTCGATATACCACGATCACAGCCCACGAGACACTCGCATAGTCCGTTTGTGACCTGACCAAACAGCGAGGTGCAGTGCACCAGCTCCATCGGCGATATCTACGAGGCAGCCAAGCATTAGCCCGCAGTGCATAAATGTTGTGTTCAGTGGGAATATTGAGCTGTGTCTTACTTGTGCCAGTCGTTGGAGTCCCATTCGGCGATCGTCACTGGATGGATTGGTCAGAGCCTCCAGCAGCACTGGGATCTCGTCAGACGATGGAGCACTGCCATCCACATTCGAGTTGGGTCACCAAGCCCAATGGACCCAACGAACCACAACGCACCTGTTCATCGATCCTGTTTCAAACAGCAAATCCTCAAACGAGATCGCCTCGTAGGACGCTTGTTCTGGAGGCGCCTCGCGACTAGCGCCGTCATCAGCTTCCACGTCCCGATGCAATCTACCCGCATCTAGCTGTGCAGTCTCGTTCCAGAATGTCTCCAGTAAGTGGTTGCACTGATTGGCGTCGTGTCGCCTCTCGGGAGATCTCTCGAGCCCACTGGTCAGCCGCGTGATCTCCGTGCTGAGATGGTCGCGAATGCTCTGCTTCACGCGCGCCACGTCAGCAGCGGCCACCGTTGTAGAGTCTTTCCGTAGCGACGCCTTGAGTTCCGTCGTGACCACGTCGTGAATGTACTCGACGACTCGCAGCTCCCAGAACGACGGCTCGTGCAAGCGAAGCGACGCCACTTGAGCGTCCAGCTCTTGGATGAACGCATCGATCTGTCGGAGGTTCCAACGGTAAAGGAAATAAGAGAGACAGAAAAAGAGAGTGAGATTGTGGTGATACAACGTACCGACGTCGTCTCTTCGAGCGAGTGCACGGCCGCGTCGATCAGCGCGCGGTGCCGCAGCAAGATTTCGTCCATTGTGAGAATGCCGCTTCAACCAGCAGAAAGATCCGGATTTTTTCTGCATTTACACTATTTTAGGCAACGTCCTCGAATGGCTACCTCAATCAGTGTGGTCCAGCTCGATTTCAGTACATGTCGTCAATCGCCGCGATTGTGGACCGCTGCCAGAAGGAGTGTGGGCCTGTCATGAGCTGGAAGCTCGATGTGCTACTCGTAGCCGCAGCGCTGCTGCTGGGCCAGGTCGGTCTCTTCTACTTGGCTGCATATCGCTGTGAGAGCAGCGTGCTCTCTGTGGCATCTGCGCACCATGGTCTGAGGGCGCTCGTGGTCACTGACGTCCACATCCTCGGCAAGCGCCGTCGATTGTGGATTGAGCGGTTCTGGAACGACATGCAGGTGGGGAGAATTGAGAATGAGACGCATACAAGCCTTTAAACCGCTTGTATCTAACATTGACAACGCAACCTAGATCGCATCGTCTCTGCGCGCAGCTGTGCGTGTCCACCAGCCAGACATCGTACTCGTGCTGGGCGACCAGCTCGACGAAGGTGGCTTCCCCACTTCCGATTCCGATTATGAGGTACGACACGAACAGATCTTTTTTCATCTAGATTGTTATTCCTGACAGTATCATTGTCTGGTAGAGCTACGCATCGCGTTTCAAAGCCGCGTTTGCGTCCACAAACGGCATCGAGACGATCTACGCGGTACGACATGGATTTCGCACTCGCTGACAACGCGCGATGTCCATCTGATGCTACCTTGGCTCTTTCGCATATAGATTGGCAATCACGACTCCGCGTTTGGACGGTTCCTCTCGCCTGCTGCGATTGGTCGCCACGAACGTGCATTCGGTCTTGCGAACTCGGTCATCGCCGTCAAGGGTCACACGATTGTGCGTCTCAACACGATGGCCTTAGACACAGATGTGTCCGACGTCGAAGTTCAGGCTCAAGCATCTAGGTACAAAATCGTAGCGGCTCGTCCTGTGCTGGGGTGGAGCCGTTCAAGTCTCCGAACGTGACTAATAATCGCTCTTCGTCATTGCAGCTTTCTCGAGACCCTTTCGCGTGAGGCCAGGCACGCGCCAGACGCAGAGCAATCCATGGTCTTGCTCTCGCACTTTCCTCTCTTCCGCAAGGATGATATGGCGTGCGGGCCGGAGCGCGTGCGTGAGGAAGGTCACATCACCTACGAGCATCCATCGTTCCTGTACGAGACTCACCACCACGTGCTCTCGGAATCGCTCTCCCACGATCTGCTCCACAAGCTCCAACCGGACGTCGTGCTCTCAGGCCACACGCACGCGTGGTGTGCGTATGAGCACCGCGACACCCCTTCCTCTGCCAAAGAGTTCACGATCCCGTCGCTCTCCTGGGGCCAGCGGCCAGACCCGAGCTACGCGCTGCTCGTCGTCGGCGGCTCGTCCGGTGCGTCGGTCACGCGGTGCGCGCTGCCCCATGAGCACGTGGTCTTGGTGCTGTACGGCGGCACGCTCGCCGTGCTGCTGACGCGTTTGGTGTGGCGGGGAATAGCAATGATGTCACGCCGTCAAACGCGCTTACAACATCACCCGAAGAAGTTGAAGTAGCGCAAGCGCCCGTAATCCGGGCGGCATGTTTACTCACGCAAGAATTCCCGAACTATGGCATACATTTTCCAGGTTTAAGAAGAGTGATTGTCGTGGTGCCAAGGCACCGGGAGGAGCCTCAGAATGGGGCGTGCAGTTGAAGTGATTACCGTCCGCCAAGTTGCCATAATCTGGGCGAATTTTTCTCACAGTATCAGTAGGTTCACGGCAGGCCGCGCAGAACGCAAACATACTGAATGAACAAGCGACGATGAGTCGTTTCTGCGGACCCAACGATTTGAGTCTACTGATTTGAGAGTGGAGGAGATCAACAAAACTTCAAACAACTGATTTAACATCATTCAGAGAACCCCGCCCTCCACCACCCGCCTCACCAGACCTCCTCATGGCGCTTGGACACGGCAAGTCTGTGGGAACGCATTCACAGTGTCGAAGCAGCCGCCGCAGTCATTTGCTGATGCGTGGGCTCGAAATCTCCGTCGTCATCAGCATCTGCTTGTTGGAGAAGGGAACCCACCCACTGTTCTTTTTTTTTTCGACGCATTCCGTTTGTTGGTGCTGACGAGAGTGCACTGAACCTTGCACCGCCATAACTTTCTTCAAGCTGTAAAACCAGTGCAAAATGGGTCTGGTGCTGGAAAATCATTTCCTCACTCAATGCTGTGTTGGGTGCGGGTTGCGTACGGCTAGCGAGGACGACGCCATCCTCAAGTCTGGCTCCGATAAGATGCCGGTGTTTCCTGTTCCTGTGAGTATTTTGCACTAGTGTCCTCCATCTGGTTCCCTTGGCTCGCGGGTCCACTCGAAAACCCGTGTTGACCCATTTATGATCCACCCGTTCCGTACTGTACTACAGTACAGTCTGTAGCGGGTTCTCCAATTGTGGTCATCCGACCCACTCGATAAACCGGGGAGAGAATCATCCGACTGGGTTTATGAACCCGACCCGCAATCATTTACCCACCCGTCTGCGATGGGCTTCGAGCCTTCCTTTTCCTTTGTGAGAGGAGTGCAACAGTCTTGCATCCCCCACACAGAAAGCGAGCGTACGCGGCGGTGGTGGATCGGCCTCCGGACCGACCCTTCCACGGCTTCTCTCCAGTCCCCACTCGACCTCTGGACAACCCGAGCCACACACGATCGCGCCGTGGCAGCATCGGTGGATATCCCACACTAACCCCCGTCACGACATAGACCCCTCCACACAGCCATGGCGTTTGTGTTCGGCAGCAACGCGGACGACGAGCTCTATCCGTTTCTCGGGGACGACGGTAGCGACGTGCCGCTCTCGCCTGACGAGCAGGCGCTGCTGATGGGTATGTACCCCGGCGCGAACCTCTCGGACTTTGACTTCTCGTTGGTCGGGCCGAATGGCGTGGTCCAGCACCACCAGCCGCAGACCCACTCGCCTGCGGACGCGGCCGCCGCCGGTGCGGCCGTGCTGTCCAACTCGCACGAGAGTATCTCGCCGACAGCGATCCATAAGATTCCGTCTAGTGCGGGCCCAGCCACGGCGGTGAACATCTCGGTGGATGCGTCAACCACGAACGACCGTAGTAAGATGCCGGGCCTCGAGCAGCCCGCGTTCTACGATCCGTCGATTTACCAGCCGCAACAGCAGTTCAACGCGAGCAACTACCCGGTGCCGCGACGTACAAATGGCCAGTCCCCGAGCTCCTACTCGCCGACCAGCTCTCACAGCGACTCAGGCTTGCGTGACTCGGAAGACATTCTTCGTGCGCCGGTCAAGAGCCTCAATGAAGAAGAGAAGAAGCTGCGTCGTCGTGCCCAGGTCGCAAAGTCGGCACGCAAGCACCGCAACCGTCAGAAAGAGGAGCTCTCGAGATTGCGCGAGCAAGTCCAGTTCCTCCAGGAACAAATGGCTCTCATGCATGTCCAAGCCACTACGCCCAATGGGACACCGAATGTCGACATGGATAAAGGAGCGATCAACGAGCACCGCAAGCGCAAGAAGATCGAGGATGGCATGGCCGCCGATGTGACTCTGGAGACGGCCCTCACGAATCAGACCTCGTTTGCGATGGCTGCTCAACAAATGCTCGACAATTCGGCTCGTGCGGTACGTAATCTATCTCTAATCATTCATGTGTGCTTGGATGGGTTTGTTGAAACTCATGTCGTATGATGGCACTGTATAGATGGTCGCCACGCCGACAATACTGCATGGGTACCATCACTTGCCCGCGGATACGCTCGAGCGCACACGTTGCTTGCTTCAGATCATCACAAAGCGGGCGCAGTACTCGCGCCAATACCTGCACCACGTGTTTGGCAACCGTGTCGTCCAGTATCCACAGATGGATATCAAGCTCAACTCGAACGGCCCCGACATGGAAATCCAGCTCGTTCGTGCCAAGAAGTTGCCCGGTTTCACGCACCTGGAAGTCGCGGATGCTGCTTGGCAGTCTGTCTACAACTTCAACTTAGCGATTCCCAAGCGCTTCAAGCCGTATGTGACGTGTGAGCGTCTCATGGAGATTGACGAGAACACTCGGTATGGGCGGACCATCGCGCCGTTGCTCAAGAATCGCGAGGAGAACGTGATCGTGTACATGCACTCGTACTTTGTCGTGCACAAGGCCGTGTTTGACGACTGTGCCATCTTCACGTGGGAAAGCATCGTTGAGGATGATTTGTATCCATTCGAATCGAGTGATACAGCGATTCGAAATGACGAAGTTGGATGGTACGTAGGTTTTGAGGAGAATTGGATGGTTGATATCGGAAGTGCTGATCGAATGTGTTCATATGTGCAGCATGATTTTGGAGACAGAGACGCTACCGAATGGCACCGTGCAGTCACTCCAGCGGACAGTGATCCACAGCACTCCACCGATCGCAGCCATTACTGAACCTCGCGGTCGTCTCAATGAGGCCTTCCTGACGGTCTTCTGTCGGAATGCCGATATTTTAGAGACATCTGCGCGGTTGTACCTCAGAGACAAGTACCCTGATCGGAAGATCAAAAGTGAGTTCGAGTACGTGAATGAATAAGGTTGCTGCACGGATAATTCGAGAGATTAGGAGAGGATTATGTGGGAATGAAATTGTTTGATTGGTTGAGTTGCTGGAAGTGCATATACGCTTGGTGAAGACAAGGAGTGTTTAGTGAGTCGGGCAGGTTCACACGTTCGTGAGACTGCGCTCACATCCTGACAGCTAAATAGATGCATAGTAGTAGTTCGGAGCATGTGGAAAAACCAATTGCTTCGTCGATCTCAGGAGGTGTACGAGTACTTTTTCTTGGACTTGAGTCCACGAGTCGTATGGCCAATATCCTTGTCCCAACATCACGCAGCAAGCTGCGCAGCCGCAGCCCGGATCGACTGGAAGACCACATTTCCGCACATCCGAGTCAGGCTTCGTGTGGGTGAGGTGGAAAATTGAGACATGATAGGCTTGTTGTTGCCGGGTGGCCGCGAGTGGAGCTTGGAGCAGATGCTACGGCACACGACCCGTTCTTTGCCATCCTCGCACAACTCTCTCCGTACAAGCATCGCCCCAACCATGTCACGTTTCACGTCGTAGTCGGGGCGAAGCGGGTGGAGGTCGTCGTCATCGACATAATCCCACAGCAATACGGCCTCATGTTGGGTCACATACCAGGACGAAATCACGCGCGTCTCGACGACAATCTCCTCTGTCGACTCTGATCCGGCTGCTTCACATTCCGCGACGTCCTCAGACGAATCCAATCTGTACCGCGTCGTCTGTTTGCCGTAGATGATGTTGGCTTGAGGCAACGTATCGACAATCTTGCGCTGTCCGTCCAAGTCCGTAAACTCAGGCCACGCGTTGCTGCTTGCCTTGATGGCGTTGCAGGCAGCTTGAAACAGACGCATGATGTCGAGTGTGTCGAACGCGTATACACTGACGATCGTAGCACCAAACGCGTCGATGCTGTCAATAATCTGCGTCTTGACATAAGGAGTTGAAAAGTGAATCGACTCGGTCTGGCGACGCAGGATATCCGTCGCCATTTGGAGTTTGGACTGCGCACAAATGGACTCGTAGTCACGCTGCCGCGATCGCGGGTTTCGGCCAAGCCGCGTGTATGTGTGGAGAAGCTGACGCATGTTTAGGTCCTCTGTGAAATGCGGGGAGCTCGAGAACACGGATCTGAGGGTGCCAAGGAACTGGCTCTGCATGAAGATCGCACGACGCAGCTCCTCGTTGCGGCCTTCCGCTTGGCGACGCTTGCGACGCTGCGCCATGGCTTTTTCTTCCCATTCGGCGACAGCACCGTTGGGACGCATCATCTTGTGCTTGGACCGCAAGAAGTCGAGCTGTGAAGTCATAAAACTCACTTCCTTGCGCAGATCCAGCAGTTCGTGCTTCTTGCGGGAGCGGTGGCGGCGCGCGCTGATCGCGACTTGCTGGCGACGCTTCGCTTTGCGATCAAGTGGCTCGGCTGCGTCCGCGACGCTGTCTGAGCTCGATTGCGGCGAGGTTCCACCACCAGGAGCCGCAGCATGTCCAAACTCTTGTGGGTACTGCGGCTGTTGGTACTGGTAGTGTTGCTGCAGCGGTGCCACGGCATTGCGGCCGCCGTTCAATAGTCCATTGGACGATGGATCCACGGCTATGGCCTCGGGCTTCATCTCCTGTGCGTACGGCGCCGTGCTGTGGTCGCCGCTACCATGAGTGGCACCCGAGGCCGGGTCGTGGGTAAAGTCTTCGTGGAGCAAGAACTCGGAGAGAAAGTTGAGTTCAAGCTCGTTGGAGGCGTCCGAGCCCGGCAGGTGCGGGGCGTTGCCGGAATTCATCTCCTTCAAGTACTGGGTCGAGGCGAGAGCGGCCGAGGTCATAAATTCATTTCCTCGGAACGATAGGTCTGTTCATTTTGGGATCGCGTCCATCGAAACATTCAACCGATTAGATCAACAGCGTCACGCTACGTAGACAGCCCGCCGCCCGGCTCCATTGACAAGCGTGGAAAGTGGGGTCAAGACCGAGTGGCCAGTGTGTCCACAAGTGGACACCTCATCCCATTCAGAGACCTTTGCCACCCGAATCGACACTGCCCATGGAGACGGGAGGAGGCATATACACACACTCGACGTACCCGAGTCCAAAGCCGAAATGGTCATGGCAGGCTGGTCGACGGAACGCTCGAGGGTCAAAGGCGAAAAGGGGGCGGCGTTCGTCCACGGAAAAAGTACGATCCAGCCAGGGGTTCGCTCGCGGGAGGCGTTCAGTTGGTGCAGAGCAGGCGTCGCTCTGCGGAGGGCAGGCGGGCGAGGGGGCAACCGCAACAATGGAGCTTGCTGCACACCACAAGCAGCGCTTCCTTGAGCTTCCACCGGAGGTCGCACTGCTGGGGAGAAGAGGTGTACTGTTCGTGGTTGCAACTTTGGGGCGTCGCGGAACAGCGGGTGAAATGGAAGGGGTCGGGTTGGATCTATGAGTGTGCAGGAAGCGTACTTTTGATTGGCTACAAACTGGAGCTGGTTTGCTTGCCGACTCGCAAGACGGTGCGAAGCACCTACCTCGGCAATGCCGAGGTAGGTGCTTGTATCGCGCTTCGACGAGATTCCTTTGTGTACACATTATGCAAGGAGCAGCGCGTCACACGTGCTATTCAAATGTCTACTACAGAAGATCATGGCGTAGCGTGGCCCTTCGAGATATTTGCGGGGTGAGAAGAACACAATAGAGTAGCCTGGAGAACTTGTAGGGTTCAATCTTGTACTTTCAACCAATAGTAAGAGCTTAATTAAATTTATACCAATGGAAACTCAGCATTTCGATTAGGCAATCCAGATGTGGGAACACCCTGTCGCAAGGATCGTTGCAAATTGAGAGTTTGTTTCAGGGGTCGTGTGTCTCCACCTGTGCACACCAAACCAAATGCTCCGCCGTACCAGTACAGTATGTTACATACTGTATCGACCCACACCACAAAAGGTCTTGAACTTTGGCGACCACCTCTCCACGGACCAGAAACAACCCAACCCACTGTTGCCGTAGCAGTCTGCCGTGGTGTTTGGCTGGATCTCACAGCATGGAGATGGGAATGCTGCACACGTCAATCCCCTACAGTGTCGCCGTGTACAAGTCTGTCTGAACAGCTTTTTGGTTCATTTGTTCCACCTTTTTTGCAGTTCACTTGCCCCCATTCACAGAACCTGACCAACAATTCCGTTGTAAACTTTCGCGACCCGACTCTACCCAGCGAAGGCCCCAATGTACCATGTCAACCAACCAGTTCAACTCGCGGTCGCTGCAGCGTTGGCTGTTTGGGGGAATCCGGAAGTTCATGTGGGATTGGGACTGCTGGCTGCCAGACCAGCATCACGCAGATTGGAAGCCCCGGACAGTGTCACGCTGGATTGCAGATCTCTCGCGGATGAGCATACCAGTGCTGAGTCAGCACTGGTATGCACTGCTGACACGAGCCCAGTCGCCCAGACAGCCAGTTCGTCGCTTTGAAGACACTCGATGGGTTTCTCTTTCTGATCCGAGTGCATCTTCTTGCTTGGAAACCCATGGGACGGTGTCCAGACAGCATCAAGACCCAACGGCGAGTGAGCGGAGGCTCGGTGACACTATTACTGCACGCCCGTCCGCACTTTCCTCTTTCTATGGCTTGTGAAAAGTTCCCACGGCCCGTGGGCCACAGGGGACGCTGATCGCTGCGTGGGGCCTGCATGGCAGATCTTGCCACGACACGACGACCACAACATTTGCCGTTGCGTCAGTCGAGTCGTCTCGCTGCCGTCACCACCAAATGTTGAGATGGCAAACAGCATCTCCATCTATCGAGGGCGTCTTCCTTCGCACCCGCTTTTGTCAGTTCATTGAACACTATCAAATGTGATATCCGACTTCAAAATGTAAGCAGCTTCACAGATCTCACACGTCGCCAAGATGGCCACGACCAGCGATGACCGCGAGCTGCGGCAGAGCCTTCTCTACGCGGTCGGCTCGATATGCGACAACTTCAGTACGTTGCTGCCCATGGCGTTTGGATTGTACTCTCGGCGTCTCGTATCTTTACCGCGATTCTCGCAGCACAGAAGCAGCAGCAGGAACGCGTTTCAGGCCAGCGCCAGCGACCGGCGCCGTCCAAAGCCACACTCGCGCTGCTCGCAGACTTGCTCCATAAGGAAACAGAAAGTACGTGATGACGGTCTAGGGCGTACGTGTCTAACTGGCTAACGACGTTCTGAGTATTGCAATTTGACGCCAGTTATCGCGACGGAACTGCAACATTTCGCCCACCACGCGAACCGCAAAGTGATCAAGCCCGAAGACGTCACGTTGCTCGCACGGAAAGACCCGAGCCTGGTATTAATTCCAGACTAGTGGATCTATGTACCTCTTGTCGGTGCAGCGATTTGACATCTTGTTTCTGGGTGGTAGATGCGGATGTTGCAAAAGTACCAGCGCGACCACCTCGGCTCCACCAAGAAGCGGCGGCGAGGTGACGCAGACGACTAGAAGGATCCCATCGTCGTGATCGTCATTGCAAGCATTCATATTTTGCTCAGCTTCATCTAAAACTCTTCATGAATCACTCACCATTCGCTTGCATCTCTATCTCCTATCGAAAACTAGTCGTCACTGAAAAACGACGCTCGACGAGACGTCGCGTTTGTGTGTGTTGGAGAGCCTGGCGTGACAGCAGCACTCCGCGGTGACTTAGCGTCTCGTTCCATCTGACGGTAGT
This sequence comes from Pythium plurisporium, assembly GCA_023336035.1. Lineage (NCBI taxonomy): Eukaryota > Oomycota > Peronosporomycetes > Pythiales > Pythiaceae > Pythium > Pythium plurisporium. The sequence goes on from JAADVY010000264.1 coordinate 16,365, forward strand.
CATTGAGGATCCGCAGCGACGCTGTTTTCCGTCGAACCGCCTCGGGGGAATGGACGATGTGACGAATCGGATTGATTGTACTGTGTGACGCCTGCTCGTACACTTGCTTCAGCAAGTTGAGCTGCTTGCCCTTGGATTCTAGCCCATCGAGCATCGAGTCAAGAGCTGTCGCCAACTGCGCTGCACCGTCACGTCCGCTTTCAACTTTAGCAACGGCGTCCTTGTACTTTCGATTCAGCGCTGAGAACTCGGCTTCCGCGCTCTCGACAGCGGCCTGAAGATCCTCCATGATTTGAGACTGAGCAACACCTGCTGTTAGCTTTAATCTGTACGCACGACCGACAAAGAGATCTCACCTTTATGGGATTCGGATAAGACGTAGACGGGGTCGGTACGCGTATTGCACTAGGACGCTTGGACTTGGCCGACTCAGCCATATCAGAGGCACTGCCGTTAGCTGTATTGGCTTTCGTTCTCGATGCAACCAGCGTGGCTGCTGGATCGGATCCCTCTATGCCAAGGATAGAGGCACTTGTGCCCGTTCGTGATATGATACTAGCCTGATCAGTTCCACCAGCCGATGCTTTTCTCAGCTTCGCGGTGTTCTTTCTGGCTTTAAGAAACGTGGGAGTTGGGGGAGGATTCGTGACTGGAACGGCGTAGGTCGTATCGCACTGTCGAATAGCCTCTTGCACATTGCTGATGATCGAATGGGATCGATTTGCTGACGTGCCCAGCACGAACGGTATGTCTCTGCAAACGCGTAAGTGTTAGTGTAAGGGTCCGCGGATCTGGATCGACAGTATTATAGCATACATACCTGCCCAAATTTGCTGCTCTGAGAAGCTCCAGGTTGTTGTTTCCTAGCTGCTGACTTCCTCGCTTTTCTTTCTTGGTCGATGCAGAACTTTTAGTGGTGACTGACCCGGTTCTCGTTTTCTTCATTGAAGCCGATCGCCCCGGAGTCCCAGAGTTGTTCGGGCCGGAAATGGAAGCGGCGCGACTAGCTGCTGTGGGCCGTGAGAGCGTTGACACCTTTTGTGACTGCTGAAGCTTTTTGGTCTTCTTTGTTGCCTTTGTGGCGATTTCATTTGCCTCCCACACTTTCGCGACGAGTTTATCGTTTAGCTGGGTGATACCTGCCACCGTTTGCTGTTCATCCATGTAACTACATCAGCTCTCGTCTATCAGGGGTAGCAAGCATGTTGCCTACCTCTGCTTCGTGCAAACGCTCGCGCGTTTCCGCATGATTCTGCGATTCCCGTTCAAACTGTACTTGGAGTAATTTGGCTTGCTCCTGAGAGGCTTCCTTCTCCTTCTGAAGTGCCAGCATCTCAGCCTTAAGATCTCGCACTTCTTGGTTGTGGGCACCACGCATCGCCTCCGTTTCTGGGGGTTAAGAGCATTTAGTCGTCTCAGACTTGTGCAAGTACACACCTATGGATAGTACACACCTGCTTGCTGGCGTGCTCGCTGGGATTCTGAAGCATGGAGTTGACTTTGAAGGTCGTCTGCCTTGGCAGAAAATGTGGAGGATAGCTTGTGGGCATGCTGCAGTTCCGCTGCCATCGCTTTTTTTCGTTCTTCGTGCTTGACTAATTCGAGCTTTAGCTCCTCTCGTTCGCTTCGAATGGCATCGTACGCAGCACGAGCAGATTCTTTCGTTTGGCCCAGTTCATACGTGAATTTTTTCTCTGCTGAGGCAAACTCCGCCTCTCGCTATAAATGAGCAATGGTTAGTACTGGTGCCAACAGATATAAGCTTGTTCTTCAAGACGAAGTCACAACATACCTTGCGGGCCTTCACTTTGACGTCCGACAGTTCTTGCATGAGCTTCTCTCTCTCCTCTTCGAGGCGACGTATCTTATCTTGTAGGGCTTTCAGTGCCGACAGGACAGCGCGACTGCCTTGGGCGCTCGACGTGCCCGACGCAGTCAGACTCGTGTCTAACATTGAGTTAGAGGTCGGCAGTGCTGATCGTTGTGGTGACGGGGTTCTCCTCGAGCCGAATGATGCTGGTACTGTGGGTGGCGTTGACATTTTTGATGCAGCGCGAGGTGGAGGTGTTGAGAACAACCTCCTAGCGATTGGTGTCTCCGAGTGATCTGAGTCAGAGAAGTCTTCGTCGGTCCCAGGATCACGTGCACGTCGGCGAGAACTATGCTTGCTGGCCTTGCTGACTGTTGCTTCTTCAGACCGAGTCAGTGCAGATGATGTAGCAGACCACGCAGCTTCGTCATAACCATTCTGCAGTGAGCCGACATACTCTTGTTTGCGTATCTGGCCAACACCGCGCGAGTTACCTGAAAATGACGCAGACTTTTTCGGTGGATTTGACAGCAGGAACGTGGTGTTTGCACCATTAGAGATACTCGAAGCAGACATGAGAGGATCCTGGTGCGCGAGATTCTTAAGTGTCTGCTTGAGATCTTCCATTTCTTGCGTGGCTGACGTGGGTAGAATCACCGAGTCATCAAGGTCAGAATCCTCGACGCGCTTGCGAGCGTGATTTCTCTTCGTCACAGGCTTTCCAACCCTAGTGTCCGTTGCCTCCTCACTCTTTGCGTCATTTCGGTGTGTTCTTATAGTAGTGTGGTGACTGGATTTGGTACCCACCTGGAGCTGGTCGTCGAACTTGCGCTGGCCTGCAGACCTGATATGCCGCTCACGTTGACTCAAGCTGGATTCTTTGGTCGAACCGCTTGCATCACTCTCTTCTTCTTCCCCCGCAGGAGAGATGTAGTCACCATTGTGCTCTTCGTGGGATCCATGTCGAGGCCGGTTGAGGGACTGATGATGCTGTCCTGTAGGTCCTCCCGTTGACGTTCGCTGATGGGTGACGGCGCGTTCGCCTTCATCACTCGAGGGCGCACTAAGCTCGCCACTGCCCAAATCGCTGTACTCGCTCTCGTGGTCTATCGCACAATCCCCTGCCGGCGGTTGTCGCGGAAGGGTATGGGAACTGCTGGACACAGACTGTTGATTCACTCTTCTTTGGGACGTTTTGGTCGTCGTCTGGTGCAGTTGCGTCGCTTCACGTCCCACACGTTGACTCCGATTTCCGTGTGATGAGGTGGCCTTACTCCTGACATCCGATCGACACTCACCATCACGAACCACATAGTCTTGGTTATTCACACGCACGGCCGAGTGCTTCGTTTTGGATACGATTTTGGTCTGGCCTTCCGCGCCACGCAGCAGCTGCTCGACGACATCGTCTGCGGCCGTGCCCAACAGCTTGCTCACGGCCTTCGATCCTTTCTTCCGTGGCGAGATGAGAATGCGGCTCTTGGACGAGATCACGATCGTGTCCGAGTCGTCGTGCTCCGACCCGCCACTGCTGAACTCCGAGTCGCTGCCCATGGCCACCACGCTGGTCTCGTACAAGCGGCAAGTCCAAACGCTTCTCAATTTCACGAGGCGTTCCTTGTCGACGTTGGCACGTGGAATGCCTTGTCGGTTTTACGAGGAATCGTGCCCCTTCGAGTCACGGCAACTTTGTCGATGCACTCAGTATCCAGAGCTCATGTATGAGGGGTTACGTTTCCTGTGGGATGCTTCAGTGGGAGAGCAAAAGAGATCAGTACATTTGGAACAGAAGGGCGAAGGGATTTGAGCGCTGAGAACCAGCGATATTGTCTTCCTACAATACACGAAGACATAGTCGAGAAGAAAAAAGGACAAGCCTACACCACCCGCCTCCAGGTAGATACATACACTCGCGGTGAAGAGACGGGGGGGTCGCGGAGGGAAGAGTGGGGAGGGGTAAAACACCATGGCGACGGAGTGGGGGAGGGTCGACTGGGAGTTGCAAGTCGATCAGGATCAGGCTTGCGGCTGCTGCAGCTGACGCACGAGTTGCTTTATCAGGTCGAGCTGTGCCGTCATGGTGGTCATGTGGCACTCGCGCTCGCGCTTCTCAAGCTCGAAACGTTGCTTCTCGATCTCCATCTTCTGCTCGGCGATGCGCAGCTCCTGGCTACGACGCGTCGCCTCTTCCTTCAAGTATCGCTGGAGGAAATCAAACGCCGCGCCGGACGACATAGCACTCTCCGCGTGCGCGGGCAAAACGCGCGGTTTCTTGGCCGCCAACGCCCCGCCGGCACCGTTCTGGTCGAGCCCACGCTTGTTCGTGGCGAGGTCCGGCAACTCGTGGCCATGGAGCAAGCCCATGTTGGGCCCATCGCCGAATGCGTTGCCGTGGCCTTCAAGGTCCGCAATCGACGCACTGCCCTTGGACTGGCGACGCTCGACACGGTCCGAGCGATGGTCCTTGGCCTACGAGAAACAACCGTCAATTAATTCATCAATCACCAAAATCGATCCAGGACGGGAGAGAGCCCGTGACGAGGTGGTTCAAAACAAAACGGCGCGTACTTTTTGGTGGAGCTCGGCGATGAGCTGCTCGCGCTCGTTCACTTCTTCCGCCGAGCCGGTGGAGCGGAGCGACGCGAGGTCACCGCTCAAGTACGAATCGATCAGCGCCTTGTAACGGCGTTGGCAGGCCTTGGGGTCGATCTCCGGTCCGCTGGGACGCACGACCGCGAGCTGCGCGTTGAACGCCTGGCCGATCGAGTCCCACGAGGCCATGGTCTCGCCGTGGGCGGCGGTCCAGGGTCGCTGGCGCGCGATCTCACGCAGCAGCAGCACGTCATGCGCGGGCTTGAAACGGAACGTGCGACGGTTGGGCTCCGGAGCCATGGTCACCAACGACGGGGCGGGAAGGATCGGACGCAGGGACGTTATCGTGTCGGTCGCGAGCGGCGCGGTCGGGGGGGGGGGGG
>JAADVY010000265.1:0-21020 GCA_023336035.1 Pythium plurisporium
CACACGCGATCGATCAGCTTCTAGGTTCTGGCGACTCTGCGGCAAAGCTGACACAGCACAGACTACGTACATGTACAGCGTGGTTGGCAACCGCTCGTGATGAGACGGCAGCAAATTGTTGGTCTTCTTGCCATGGAGAGTAGGCCGCCGGTCTCTGGACGCCGAACGTCGTTGCCCCAATCAGCACCTGCGATTTGGCCAACGCATCAATCCACCGAATTTTCGCCGATGGTTGGCCACCGCCCACGCCAATCGTCTCGCTCGCCCAATGAGCGGCGACGCCATCGTCACAGATTTCCACTCCGGCTCTCTGAAGCCATCTGGCCTCATCCTTACGCGGACGAGGCCAAGACTAACCAAAAAAGTGTATCTTCAGGATCGTTGGCCAGCAGCCGGAGAATCTCGGGTATACTGGAGGCAAGTTGAACGGGTTTTGCTCGCCTACCTCTTGGGGGGAGGACCCTTCCGTGTGGCCTGTCGCGTGCTGCATTCTCAGCCGCCTCGGCTCCGTCGAATCAACACGTTCCTACTCCGTTCTGCGTTGGTCCATTCCCAACGCCCAACACGATCCTTCCGATTGCGGGACGCCCCCACACTGCACGCCAACTCGCCCACTTCGCTTCGTGTGGCCCGATCCACACTTGCCCATTTCCCAATCCGCCGCCGTCCACACAAGTCCACTACCACCATGGCGCTGCAGTCGCCCGTGTACGACGTGATCGAGACGCCGTCCGTCACGGACGTCCACAAGACGGCCCCACCGTCCACGCCCCGTAGCAAATGGCTCGACGCGTTCTTCGGCGTGCCAGGCATCCTCTTCGGTGCCGTGCTGGGCGTGGTCATCGGCTGGGCGCTGCAGACGTCCACGCCGTCGGCCACACTTGTCTCGTGGATCGGCGTGCCCGGCGATCTTTTCATCCGCGCGATCAAGTGTCTCGTGCCGCCGCTCGTGTTCTCGTCGCTCGTGGTCGCCATGGCCGACATGCTCAGTGTGGGCAAGGCCGGCCGCATCGGCGGACGCACGGCGGTCGCCTACATCTTCACGACCATCATGTCGTGCTGCGAAGGCACGATCTGGGTGCTCATCTTCCGCGGCTGGTTCGGCCGCGACTCGAAAGAAGAGGCCACAACGGTCGCTGAGTTTGCGTTGGCCTGTGACGAACCGGGCTTTTTTCTGGGCCAAGTGAACGGCTCGGTCGCGTGTGTGTTTGACAAGACCTTCAACGAGACGGGCACGACCCACTCGTCGGCCAGTGTCTTCCAGGTCACTGATATCCACGGCTCGTTTGCGGAGGCCGACTCGGGCTACGTCAAGCGCTCGCTGTCCGAGGCGCTGCAGGGCCAGCTCCAGACCATCGTGCCCAGCAACCTCACGGCGGCGTTTGCCGAGGGGACGCTGCTGTCGATCATCGCGTTCGCGATCCCATTCGGCTTTGCGATCGCGCTGCTGCCGTCCAAGGCCGAGATCGTCGCGTCGTTTTTCCGCGAGGTCAACCAGATCTTCATGAGCATGATCAAGTGGGTGATTCTCTGCACGCCGATCGCGATCATCTCGCTGCTCGCGTCGGCGATCGCACCGCAGGACGACCTGGGTGTGTTGGTGTCGGATGTGGGTCTCTACGTGCTGTGTGCGTTGTGTTCGCTCGGTTTCCACGCGCTCGTGTTTTACCCGGCGTGGCTCAAGGCGTTCGTGCGTCACGAGAACCCGTACAAGTGGCTCCAGAAGATGTCGCGCGCGTACATCTTTGCGTTTGGCAGTGCGTCGTCGATGGCCACGCTGCCCGTTGTCATGGACTGCATGGACGCGACGCGCCAGATCACGCAGACGCTCTCGCGGTTTGTGCTCTCGCTTGGTGCGACCATCGGCATGGACGGCGGCGCGCTTGTGTACCCGATCGCAGTCGTGTTCATGGCCGAGGCCGAGGGGATTGGCCATATCGTCGGTAGCGTCGAGTACTTTCTGATCATCATCGTGTCGTCGATCGGTGCCGTCGGTGCCGGTCCCGTGCCAGCCTCGGGGATTGTCATGACCATGACGATCTGGTCCAGTGTCTTCCCCAGTCAGCCGCTGCCCTCGACGTTTGCGTACATTGTCGCGACCGACTGGTTCCTGGACCGCTTCCAGACCGTCGTCAACGTCACGTGCGACACGGTCGTCACACGGATCGTTGCTGAGCTCGTCGGTGAGACGCTCGACGAGAACGAGCGCGAAAGCCTCGTGTCGGCCGTCGACAAGCTCGCGGACCGTACGCCCGAGCTCCACGAGAAGCTCAGTGTCGATCCGCTCGCCCGCAGCGAAGTGTAACCTCCGCGACAGTAGCTCGTTCTGCTTGGTGTAAGGCTTCGGCAAGACGACCGCCTGTCGTGTGGTGCCTGGTCCTCCCGAACCCACACCGTTCCATTGTGTGAATAAAGATCGCTGTTCCCTTGCGTCTCCCCCGTTGTTCTGTTTTCACTCCCTCGCTTTGGCACTGTCAGGTAAGCTTGGGGGTTAAGCCACACCCCATCCCCTCATAGGTGAGATCAAGAGACCTTCACTCTCGCAGGTGACAATGCCGAACCCACAGCTCTTGGGTTCACCGTCCGTGGGGCGAGTGAAGGAGTCGAGAGGGCTCACTTTCTCATTGACGCCATGACCAAGACTCAGCGTCGCCGTGCCGCTCGTGCGACCCACGGGACGCAGGAGACAACCGCACGAACCAGTACGAAGCAGTGCCGTTCTGCAACCGTCCAGCGTCTCGCCGAGTCGGTTTGGCAGCAGATCACCGACACGCTGAGCGGACTGCTGCGCGTCGAGATCCCAAGTCCGTTCACCGACCTGCAGCTGCTGTGTCCCAAAGAAGCCTGGCTCGTCCTTGACTTGGCCACCGTACACACCACGTCCTCTGCGGCGTCGAGCCTGCGCCACCACATCAGTCGCGTGCTCGATGCGCTTTCTCGCATACTCGTCCACGTGGAGGCGCTGCGGCCGTGGAACGATCTGTACGAAGCCTTCTGGCGACGCGTGTTCACGTCGGAGATGTACCAGTGCGACGAGATCGACGAGTCGACAGTGATTGGGTTTGTACGGTTCATGCGAGCGAAGGGGACCCGCATTGCGGTGGCATGGAGCGGGCGTCTTCTCGACACAAAGCTCGTGGTGGAACCGATCCGATGGTGGCTCGAGACAACTGAGATCGACGCAGACATGCTAAGTTGTCGATCTGTGCAGGTCGCGCTGCGCTTTGAAGACTGTCAGCTCACGTCCAAGACCCTCCAGGAGGTTCTCACACTGATGAAGCGTCCAGAGATTCCTGATGAGAAACGGCGACTGCTGTGCGAGCCGTCGTCACTGCGGGAGCTTTCGCTCAGTGGCAACATTCTGCAAGCTCACGATCTGCGCAAGCTGACCATGAGCATCCTGGATCCGACCGCAAGACGTATTGACGGGCTCAAACTCGACAGTACCACTCAGGGAGAAACGCGACCGACGCGACCGTATGCGACAGCATTCCGTGAGCTCATGAGCGCTCTCTACTCTACTCCGGCGATCGCGTGCGAGGCTTCGGATCCGGGCGTCGCATTGTCACTCGAGAACCTGCGTTTGTATGCAGTCCATATCGACGCGGTCGCCGAGGCCATGATCCACGCGACGCGTCCGCTTCGTGGACTGTCGCTCGCGTGCTGCTATCTCCTACGTCGCAATGCGGTTGTGCGTCTCGGACGTTTCCTTAGCACGCCACTTCACGCTGCAACGAGCGAGCTGGATCTCAACATGAGCTGTGTCCGCGGGGAGGGCTACGCGGATGACGTGGGACGACTTCTTCATGACGGTCGAAAGCAAGTGATCGATGCTGCGCTCGCAGCCAACCAACGGGTCGTCCTGCGTCCACGTGCCAACGCGACCGTGTATAACGGCGATATACTGGACGTGGAGCTATCGACCTCGCAGTTCTACGAGGTACAAGATGTGATCTGGTGCGTCTGCTGTCGGATCGTCGTGTCTGACGCTGCGCACGGGCATGCAGGAGTCACGGGAAATGTCGAGCCGGACGATGTCGCCGAAATGCGATATGGGGACGTGACAATTCGCTCACCCGGATTCACAGGATTGATCATCGATCGCTGTACGCGTCATGATCGGGACCACACCAGTGATGGTTACCTGGATTTCTCTGCCGTGGCAGACTTGGCCTCGTATTTGCGACGCCTCTCGGTGCGACACAACCCAACGATCACGAAAGAGGTCTATCGGTGGTGCGATGAGCTGCAGGAGCTGAACGCTGAAGGCTGCTGGGGCGGGGACGCATCCTCACCGAGAACTTTCACCTCCATACCCATGGAACCGCTTGAGGTGCTGAACGTATCATCCTGTGGCCTTGATGCCTCGCTCATGCAAACGTTCCTAGCGCTGCCAAAATTGCGGAGCCTTCAAACAAGGAGCAATCCCGTTGGCGAAGTTGGAGTCCGAGCACTTTTGGATAAGCTGATCGACGGATCGTCGCTCGAGTTTGTGGACATTCGCCACGTGGCGGAAGTGGACTCTCCGAGTCATGAAGCGTTGGGCACTCGACTCGATGCGCTGGTTCGACATGAACGCGTGTCGCCGCAGGCTATTGGCGCATTTCTCGCTGTGTTGCGAGATCGTGCGCTTGCGGGTGACGTGGTGGCGTGCATTCTGTCGTTCGTAGACACAAAGGCGAGCCGCGTCGTGCTATGGTGATATTCTGAATGAAATAGAAAATGTCTACCCTTCTACGAAATGAAACTTACCAACGTCAACGCCACGATATACGACCATACCTGGTTGTGAGCCTTCTGCGCGTGCCTTCTTGCTGTTGGTACGAAGCAGCGTGACAGCCGAATGCCACTTGAGATCTTCGAGCTCGCGCTTTTGTCCGTTTTTGCTGGCTGACGTCGTGAACGGCAGCGCACTGCGCACCGCTCGAAGCATTTGGTCCGCTTCAAGCTCGCTCGGTGATTGTTTCCATACTCCGCGGTCCTGCAATTGCTGCTCGATGAACTTCATCAGAAACTTGAGGTCCGAAAGCCGCTTGCGGTTGGTCGCCGACGCGATATCACTTGCTCGAATTTGACGTAGCGGTCGAAACCCTTTACTACGCACACCGCAGCACCACTGGCGCCACATGACTTCCAGCGACTCCTTGGGGATCTCGTACTCTTCTGGAAGATAATGCCACGCGTTGCCCCACAAGAAGACACGGTGGGCGTCGGCTCCTGTCGTCGGCTGCGTCGGTGGCGTCACGACATGGATCTGCGACTGAGCGATCCGCTGCTGTGGCGGCGGCAGGGACGGTCGTGACGGCGCGGTAACTGGAGGCGGTCGATACACAGCCACAGCTGGAGCTCGCTGGGGGGCTCGCGCTGGCGGAGGCGGCTGCTCGGGACTGCTCTGCGACGTCGCGATCGAATCAAACGCCGCCAGTGTCAACGACGACGGCGGTGACACCACCACAGGCTCGATGGCCGCGGGAGCGTGGCGGGTCTTGGTCTTTTTGGTGGGCGGAGGCGACGCATGGGTACTCTGGTTGCCCTGCTCCATCGCGGCCCGCACCGCCTCTCGCAGCTGCATGGAAGTCATCACCAGCGGCCGCGCGTCGGCCACGACGTCCGCGACGCCCTCCACCACACTCGCGAGCCGTGCGACTGTCGTCTCCAGACGCGCGAGCCGCGTCGCCAACGCGTTCTCCATTGGTCCTTTGACTTGGTGTTTGTATGGCACGTTTCCCTTTGGCCCCGATTTCGAGTTTGCCGCGCGAACCAAGGACTTCAACTATACGCTATACGTTGATTCTATCCGGCTGTACATGTATAGCTGAGTTAGACGTACCGAACATCACATGCTCCGGATACCGAAATTGTACCCCATGGGGAGAACAAAGGGAGAAGGAGGGATGACGCGTATCACCAGCCTGGAGTGAAGAACACGGCGAAGTGTGCGAGAACCGTTGGACTCGATGGCGACTGCGGCACGCAGTGGCTGGGAGCGCGTGCGCGATTCGCACGGCCGCGTGTTCTACGTGAATCACGTCACGCGTGAGGTTCGTTTTGCGGCGTCTCGCGCGTTCTAACTCGCTCTGGACGTCGAGATACTGACGATTGAAGGTGGCGATGTAGACGTCATGGCACCTGCCGACGAACGAACCGCTGCCGCCCGGCTGGCAGGAGATGAAAGACGCCGAAGGACGCGTCTACTTTGTCGACCACAACACGCGCACGACCACGTGGGTGGACCCGCGCGTGGCGCCGCCCCCTCCCGTGGCGAACGGCCGACCCAACGGTCGTTCGACTTTTGCGTCTCCGAATCCAGACGCCACCAATGGTGCAGCTGGCGGTCGTGGCGGCAAGCCCACTTCGCGCCCTGGTGAGTACGCAGGAATGGGTGTCATTGGTGATCAGTCAGCCAGTGTCGTGTCGCCCGTCGGACCGCAGACCCACACGTTGGACACGTCTCTCACCTTTGGGATCCCGACGGGGTTGATGGACACGACGCGCAGTGACGAGTACCGAGACGACGACGACACCGCACGGCAGCTCTCCGACGACGAAGAGTCGATTATTGAGGCGCCCAAGGGAGAGAAAGGCGAGTTTGACCACGCGATTCCGGCCGCGATCGCTGCGGGAAGTGCCACGGGCGGCGCGAATCCAACGGCGTCGATGGAGCCATTCCACCCGACGCGCAAGTTCTTTGCGCCGCTGTTCGTGTCGGAAGATTCCACTGCAAACTGTACGCACTGCGGTACCAAGTTTGGTGTGCTACGTCGCCGGGTACGTGTTCCGATGCGTGATGCGTGGGTTGATATCCTAAGCATGCTAATCATTTCGGTGGTGATGTCAACAGCACCACTGCCGGCTTTGTGGGGAAATCTTCTGTGCGGAGTGTACATCAAATCGTGCGTCACTGCCGATTGTCGGGCCAGGATACGAGCAGAAGCAGCCCGTGTGTATTCGTTGCAGTCGCAATGCCGTCGCGGGCGATTACTGTAGTATAATCGCGCTCCGCCGGCTGCTCGCGGATGAGAGTGGTCAACTCGCGGATGTGCGTTCAGGTAGTTGGGATGATGTGTTCACCAAATTTGATTCTAACTTGTGTATCTTCGTTATGGCACGACAGAAAAAGGAGCAGATGCTGCAACTTGCCAGTGCACTCAAGACAGGACGAGAGGAGACGATGAGTGGTATGGGCTTGCATCGCATCGCGCAGCTAAATGACATTGAAGCAGCCGGTGGAATCACCGCATTCTGCGACTTGTTGTCCGCCGACAAGGAAGAGCTCCACGCTGCCACTCTGGAGATGCTAGCAAATCTCATCGCATTACAAAATAGTGCAGGAAACGATTTGGCCGCCGGCGAAGCATTCGCTCAAACAGGCGCGAGTGGTGTGTTGGTGCAGCTCATGGGTAGCCGAGAACGTGAGCTGCAAAACGGTGGCCCGCTCAACCCAGATGTTGAGAAAAAGGCACTGCGTCTCTTCTTCCATGTGTGCAGATCGACAGCTTGCCAAAATGCGCTTCGCACGTCGGGTGCTGCGAACCGCTTGCGAGAAATGCTAGAACCCGACTCACTGACTCCATTGCATATTCGCGTCGAAGCGGCTCGGTGTCTCAAACGATACGTGACAGAGAATCAACAGAACACGCTCGAGCTTGCAGAGGACGGAGGAATCCCGCTATTATGCAAACTGCTTGGTCAGTTCCAAGATATGCGATCAAACAGTGTATTTGGTGCAAGCCGAGACGATGCGGCTGCCGCAGCTGTTGCTGCTGAAGATTCGTACGATGCAGCGCTGGAGGCAATCCTCAGTACTCTATGCGAGTGCCTACATATTCTTGATATGCAGAGATCGACAAGCATGGCCGTCATCTCGATGTCCGGAGCAGCTCGTATCCCATTAGAGTCGGTCCCATCCTTCCTGACAATCGTCCAGAAGAGTGATTATCGATCTCGAATGTTGGCGTTTCAAGTCCTTCTGCTGCTGTCGTTCGAGTACTCATTCGCGTCGTCGTTGGAGCATCAGAACGAGTTCGTGAAGGAGCTGATGATTCTCATTGAGTTTGAAGATGACTGCGCGATTGCGTCCGAGATACTGTACAACTTGTGTGCGACGTGGACGTCGGAACCTCGTCCAAAAGAAGACGACAGGGGTGATTTATTAAAGCTCATCAACGATCAAGGCGCTCTGAAGTTGGTGATCGACAAACTCAAGGGGTGTGTCGTTGGTCCAAATCAGTTCACTGGTGAAATCAACTTCCAGAAGAGCCTGATTGGTATCATCAAGTGCTTCACGGATAACTCAAACGCTTACTATGTCGAGATCATCGAGGCGTCCGATTGTGTTCCGGCACTCTCGGCGTTCCTTCTTTCGCGGAAGTCCACCCTCATCCCATTTGCGGCGCAGGCTTTGATGAACATTTGTGAGTTCAAACCAGCACAGTTTGGTGCATTGGCTGACGATCGGAATGCATGCGACTTCTTTCAGCGACTGCTTCAGACGCCACCGGACGAAAACCGAATCTCAGGTTTGCGTTTCTTCTGTGCACTCGTTGACAGTGGCCGCGTTATCCCAGCCAACGTCCTGGATACGCTCTTTGTGCTCGTTTCAGGGCGAGATCTAAGACTAACCTCGGGTAGTCTGGATTTGCTCGGTGACATCTCTGGGATCAAAACGATGGATGATCTTGCGCATCACATTCCGGAAGTCACTGACCCTGACAAGGCTCAAGTAATGGAACGGTTTCGAGATTTGGTCGCCAGTGCGGCCAATTTCCCAACATTGATGAACCTCGCCAGCTCTCCAGAGACGGACAATGATATCCGATTCAATGCGCTGAAGTGCCTTCGAGTGTCGTTTGACGGTGGTATTGAGGTTGTCGCGAAAATGATCGATCAAGGTCTCCTGCGCGGCTTCAGCTCCGCGCTGCGACGATGGACAGAATCGGCGAAGTCACTCGACGACTCAATGAAGCGCGCAAGCTACGCAGTACTTCAGCTACTTCATGTCGTGCTCAAATACTCTGTGTCGCACGTGGCGAACCTTGTTGGCGACGACGTGAAAGCAGTTGTGAATGCGGTCACTGAATACCTCGTAGTCGCCCCAACGAGTGATGACCGAATGGCTGCCGGGATCGGAATTGTTCGTGTATTTATCGCGCATCGCGTGTGGAAGGATTGCTTTCTCGCAGAATACGCCGTGGACTCAGACACTACGGGGCTTGAATTCGTCCACGCACTTGTTGAAGTTTTCCCAAGCTTTGCGATGGCAGCGTCCGAGGTTGACGAGAATGGTGAGGCCAACAGCAATCATGCCCGTCAAGTTTTTGAAGACTGCTTCTTTGTTTTGGAGGAGCTTGTTCATGAGATCTCCAACTCAGCAATCGCGAACATGGTCATCAGCGCTGGTGTTCACGTTGCACTGCTACAAATCCTGAAGCGGCGTGATGTGCTGCTGTCGTCCACCACCATCCGTATTCTCGAGGTATTGAAGTCGTTGACGCTAAATCGTCGCATTCGACTTTTGGTACTGGAAGCTGGTGCGTCGTTGAGCGCGCTTGTCGAGATGTACAGTGACTTTAATGCTCGTTATGGTGACCTTGATCCGTCGGAGCAGAACGTTGCTCGCCTGACTGGGCAAATTTTTGTCAACTTGTCAAGCGATCCGTTGGAATTTCGAAAGATCTTGTACGATCATCGATCGGTTCTGCCAAATGCTATCATCCAGAATGTGTTATCGACTGCAGAAGAAGTGTCTCAAATTGCAGAGGAAGTTGTCTCCAACCTCGTTGATTCCGACTTTGCGACGTGTCCACTTTGGTACGACATGGTTGAAAATGGCAACATTGAGCGATTATTCCGAGTGATGATCGTTTCGACGCGACCATCCGTCCGTGTCACGGTTGCTCGCAAGCTCACGGAGGTAATCTTCGCTTCTCCCTCGAAGTTTGTGGAAGGGCTGTCGGAGTTGGAGCGAGGCACGCTTGTCTCCGTTCTTACGGATTTTCTTGTGATGGAAGACGCGCGCACATCAGTTGTTGGTATTCTTGCTCTATCTTTGCTCCTCGCCAATGGCCAAACCTTTGATGACTCACAGATGGAACGAATCGCAATTGACGGTGCAGCTTCACTCGTGTACTGGATGCTGAAGGGAACCGAGCGTCACCAAGAAAATGCAGTCAACATTCTCCATGATGGAGTGAGCGAAGAGTACCAGAAGAGATTCTTCGATCATCTGAAGGAAACGGACACTCAGAGGGATATCATGTTCCTGACTGCAATGGGCCAGCAAATTGTTGATATCAAAATTTCCGTGAATGCAGCTGGCGTCTTCAAGAGGTGCGATCTGCTCACTGGTTTCTTGAAGACAGTTGATACGGCGATCCTCCCCCAAGATGCCAAAGAATTACTACTCGAGATCACGGAGTATCTGATGGGTCTTCTCCGACCCAAAAATCGCCCCGAGCTTCACTATCTACCCCAGATATTTGCATTCTTGATCAACCAAGCACGCATGAAAGAGCTCGGTGCCAAATTGGTCAAGAAAGGTGCGATCGAGACCGTGATGAAGCTCATTGACGAGTTGAAGACGATTGAAGGTGGTGAGGATCAAGAACGCGATAACGAACTGAAGGGTGCTATTCGCGCGGATGCAAAGATGTTAATTTCCATGCTGTTCGAGTACGACATTCAACGCGTTGTTGCCACGAACGGTGTCACCACGCTTCTGTCGCTTATTGTTGCTGCCTCGGAGAACCCATCCGTGGAAGAAATGCAGAACTCTCTCGATCTCTTCGAATCGATTCTTGGCTGTTCTGTTGACGGGAAGAAGGCACTGATGGAAAGTACCGTGTTCATATCCAACCTGGAGATCGGCATCGGTCTGTATGCGTCAGATATCACGGGCTCTGAGGATTACGAGAATGCGGACCATGCAAAACTTGAGGTCGTCTCAAGAATATGCGCGCTAGTATTCGATCTCAGTAGTCATCACAGCATTCGCGAGCAAATCATCCAGACCTCGAAGCTTGTCGAACCTATCGTGGATTTCTTGGAGTGGGTATCAGCCGCCATGACTGGTGAACCCGAAGGAGACGCTGAAGAGTCCAAACCAATGCCAGAGTCGACTGCGGCCAAATATGATCATCTACTGTGCTCGTCATTGATTTTCTTGGAGGCAGCAATCGTCTCGGTTGAAGAGTCTACCAGTGTAGAGGATAGCTGCATCCGTGACAAGATTCGTTCCCGAATTTTCCAGATTTGCAAGGGAATTGTTCATCGTTTTCCCGAGCGAGGTTCTCAGGAATTGTTCATGCAAGCCTGCCAATGTCTATCGACAGTGTTTCAAAATCCGGCTGCTATGGCCGCTGCGCATCATGCTGGACTACTTGATGATGCCGAACAAATTCTTGAACAACTGGGCATGGAAGCTCCCAACGAATTCCAGGTTTCGATCGACGCCATGGCTGTTCTCGTCGAGACACTCGGTCATTATTACCATCGCGCTCCACCTCGAGAACAGGCACAGGACTGTAAGCTCTGGCTCGTCGATCTGGCTGTGTATGTAGTTGTTGGCGCCATTGAGTTCGACGCATCAAGCGACTTGTTCGGATCTCTCTCTGTCCTCCGCCGAGCATGCTCAAGTGTCAAGTCTAGATCTCATATTCAGAATCACGTCCAGTTCGCCTCGCTGTCTGCAACGCTAGCCCAACTGGTTTCGGAGCCGCAGCATCGACCTTATCGAACGATTGCTCAGAAGATTCAAAGCATGCTGGGACTGAGTGACGCTGTCGTGACGACAACAGTAACGATGAAGCGCGCTGGTGTCTCCAGCCCCTCGGAGGTCACAACCGAGTACGCCATTCGATGCATGCACTGTTCGGAGCTCGTCACGATCACGGCTGGTCGCAGCCCCATCTCGACAGGATGTGATTCCTGTGGACGAATCGCAGGATCAACTGACAAAGATGTTATCCCAAGACAGTCAACTCCGGCTGTGCCAAAGAAGGACGGCAACGCGATGGATGATACGCGACCATACCCTTGTGGAAACTGCCAACGCATACTCTACGTACCGGATGGCATTGATCCCGCAGAGGTCACTTGCCCGCATTGTCGTTCATCTCCTGTCGTGTCACATAAAAGCCCAGCCCGTGTGCACTCATCGCAGAGTCTTGTGGACCACCAAGCATCTAATGATGAGAAGGCTGACATGGAAGCCCCTCGGTCCACTCCGCTGCCGCGGACATCCACTCCACCGTCACCGACAATCGACGTGAAGGATACGAAAATGGTCACGTGCGGTCACTGCAGCAAACATTTGATCGTGAAAAGCACTGCCACAGCCGTCAAGTGCCCGCAATGTCAAGGTGTCTCCAAGCTCTCCACAAATACTAGTACGTGACCATTGGGTCGCTCGATTGATTCACGCTGGTGGCGGATATCTAACTGTTGGCGTGTTGTGTTGGAAACAGCTCAAGAAGTCATGCGCTGCCAAAACTGCAGTACATTGCTCAGTCTGCCGGCGGGTGCCAAGGCTTACAAGTGCATGAAATGCCTCCACACGACACGATTGTCGTAAGCGAGCGTTTTGTATAACTTTCAGTACCGGCAGCAAGCGAAGGTGGGATAGATAGTATCTGCATATTGTTGCTGACAGGCTCTTTCCCGTATAGATACATGTTCTCGTTTATGTGTTTCTCTCCGAACGTGTTTGTGTCGTGGTGTTTCTTCCGGGGCCTGTGAGCGCGATCACGTCGTTGAGTCCATGAGACGAAGCAGGTCGTCGTCGTCACGCTCTTTGCCTTCGCCCTTGGCATCACCATCGTCCTCAAACTCGTGGCGCACCGAGTCGGTTTCTTTGCGGTCGCTACTCGCGTCGATCCAGATCGTCGGGACGTCTTTGTCGTCGTCGTCGCCACCCTTCGCCCGTACTGTATCATCCGGAAAGAGATTGAACCGGAACGAGCGGTCGTCGCTGTCTTTCGAAGACGCGCCAAGCAAATCAGCGAGCAAGTTGAGTCCGTCGCTAGCTGTCGCCTTGAAGGCCTTGTAAGGTTTCCGATCGCCCGGCCCGTGTGCACCGCCTCGCTTCGCACCTGCGACCAGGTCTTTTGTGGACTTGCCCAGGCCAAGACCCCTCGCATCGGCCTCGTACATGTTGAAGCCAAGATGAGCATTACGCTGCTCCCGTTCCAGGACGGGTACGTCGGGTGCCTCGATCGAGTCTTCGGAAGTCGCAATCACAAATTTGGCCTCTTCATCCAGCACACCTTCGTCGTCGAAGTAGCGAACGGTGCCTGGCACTCGTCCTCCCGTTGCGGTGAGTCCGTCGTACTTGATTGCAAGCGTCGCGTCCATTCCCTGGATGCCATTCTGAAGGAAGAGCGACACTTTGATGCGTGTGTCTTGGAAGAAGCGACAGAGATATTGCTTGAGCAAAAAGAATTCGGCAGAGCTCAACGAACCAAATGTCTATGGGAACGCACAGAACGGTCAGTTGGAAGGTGGATTACCAAGAAAGCACGGTAGAATACCTGTGAGGTGAGCAGGATCGTCTCGTCGATCAAGCGTTTGACGTCGTCGCCGTCAATGAGCGCCTTGGTATTGGCCAGATGATTCATCGTCACCTGAAGCAGTTCGTCCGCTGAGGCGCACGAGAGCAGTTGGTACTTGAAGCCCATGCGCATGAGATCGTACAGCTTGTCCATGCTGTTGGTGTTGAGGCGCATGATCGACGAGTGCGCAAGGCGATCAAAGATCTGGCGCGTCGACATGTTGGTGTACATGTGGTGCGGCTTGAACAGCTCGGCCATGAACTTTTCGTTGTGCATCGTCTTCAAGATATCCTCCAACACTTTCGAGCTCTTGTCGCGGGGGATGTTCTGGGCTTTGAGCCGCTGGTCCAGCACGTACACCATCTCGGCGCCCATGTTGATCACCAACATGGGCATCGCCAACAACGCGCCGTGGGCCATCGTGCCAAAAGGTTCGTGAGGGATGCGATTGCAGTCTCACGAATGGTGGTCTTGGCGGATCGCACGACGTGTCCCTTCGTACAAGCACAAGGCATCAAGCGTCGGCCCGGTCCGAGAGGGCGGAACCGGTTCAGCTCAGTGGGATCGTAACCGTTTCTCAGAGGGAACCGAGTCGGTACTACCGACTGCTCAGCTCCTGTGTTGAAGTTGATCCAAAGACACACTCAACGGAACCCCTTTGACTCCCTGGTGATCACGTCGTCGCTGTATTTTTCGCCCACAAACCCACGATTTGTGAACGCTACTTCGTCACGTGCACGTCTTGTCCATTAGTCCCAGCAAATCGTCGCTTCCCTCATCCTCCTCTTCTTCGAGCTTGCTGCCCTGTTTGGTCTTGACTTCGACCGCCAACTCTGCTCGCAGCGATGCGATCTCCTTTTGCTCACTTCTTGCATCGATCTGCAAGGTCTCCACTTGGTCCTCTTCGTCGTTTTCGCCTCGCTTCGCGTCGTCAAAGAGCGTGAACCTCCACCCACCGTCGTCCCCCTGTAAGGCCGTCGATGCAGCACCCAACAACTCTGCCAGCAGCTCCATTGCATCTCCAGCTGAGGCCGTGTACAATTTCGGACTCGCTCTCACGTCGTCTCTTCTCCCCCCTACTCGACGCCTGGCCTCAGCGACAATCTCGTCCACCGACCATGCGGCAGTATCCCCGTCTAGCACACTGCGACCAGTGACGCGACTGTACTCGTCCCGATCAGCCTCGCTTTCCAGCACATCCGCGCGGTCGCCCACCGCCAAAAGCGCCGACATCTTCCGTCGCAGCACGCGCCAGTCGTCCACGTCCAGCGAGCCATACACCTGTCCACAGATCCGTCAACCCCCAAGCGCAACGCGAACCACCCATAACCCCACATAGTACCTCATACGTCCGCAAGATCGTCTCGTCCACAAGTCGTCCAACGTCCGCATCCATCCGATCGGCCTCGTCCTCTTGTGTACCCTCCGCCATCCGTTTGGTCGCGTCCAAGTGATTGAGCGTCACGCTCAACACCAGCGACGCGTCCCGTCCTACCGCCACCAGTTGCCGTGCGACGCCCCTACGAATCGCCGCGTACAGCGCGTCCATGGCCCGCGCATTCACGCTCAGCGACGGCGGCGCATTCGCGAGCCGTCCCAGCAGTCCACGGAGCGCGCGTGGGTCGACGGGATCGTCGGTTTGGTGGAACAAGGCCGAGAGAAACGCCGGCGTGTGGAGCGCTCGCAGCAGCGCCCTCAGCTCCCGCACACGCCGCGTACGGGGCGTCTTCTTATTGCGCAGCTGCTGCTCCACGACAAACGCCATCTCGCTGCCCAGGTTGAGCACGAGCAGCGGCGCCACGAGCGGCGGCGGAGCCATGGTGGGCCGTGGGGTTTCCCTCTTTGTATCTTGAAGAGGTGTATACTTGTATGTATATCCGGATACGATATACAGGTCCCGACGAAATTGAAGTTGCCGTATCCGGATGCACGGGAAAGTTGGGGGGAGCGGCCAAAGGGAAACTTTCACAAGCGAATCGGCGACGCAAGGGGAAACAAGCAATGATGACGATGGAGGCGCGCGTGACGGAGATGGAGACGGAGGTGCGTGCGCTGCGACGAGCGGTGGCGGCGCTCGCGCCCGCGGTGGCGACGAGTGTGCTGACGGAGCTGCGCGCGCGTGGGGCGCTGCTGGTGGTGCGGGCGGAGGAGGAGATGAACGAGGTGGTGGAGAAGTGCGCGGCCAAGGCGGTGGAGGAGATGGTGGTGGAAAAGCCAGTACAGGAGAAGATCATGGTGGCGAAGAGAGTGCAAGAGGAGGCGGTGGTCGTCGAGGAGACTGAGGAGGCCATGGAGAAGGTGCCAGTGGTGGTCGAGTGCGAGTTGGAGGAGCAAGTGCAAGACGACGACGAAGATGTGGGCGAGTTGGAGGTGTTGGTGGCGGAGGATGAAGACCCGCGTGTCGACGTGGGGACGTCGCAAGAGTCGAATGCGAGTGGGAGCTCACGTTCCAGCGACATGACTGCGAACAGCAGTAGCGACGCGGTGGTTGCTGTGGAAGAAGCGCCGATGGCGCCAGTGCCGGCGTTTGAAGACACCATGGGGCGCTCTGTTCTCACACCACCGCCATCGTCTGCTGCACGTATTCCATCTCGACCGCCTGGGATTGTCCAGACCAAGAAGAAGAGCCTCACGCCAAAGCTGAAGAAGCAACGCATGAGTCCGAAGAAGGCGAAACCTCTCGCACTTGACGACTCGGCACCGAGTAGTTCGCCAGTGACAGTGCCTATGACTGTTCTCAACCCGGCGCTTGTACCGCTGTTGGTGCCGACACCCAAGAACTCACCTATGGCAATGTCTGTGCCTAATAAATCCCCATCGACAGTGTCGCCAACTGAACTCAAGCCGGCGCTATACCCAGTACCAGTACCTATGGTCAAGAAAGCACCTGCACCAGTGCGAGCTCATATGGAAAAGAACGCACCTGGATCGGTATCAGTCCGTACGGTCAAGAGTACTCCTGCGCCAATGCCAGTGTCTATGGTCAAGAAGAGCCTATCTACACCTCTGCCTGTGACCAAGAAGGTACCTACACCAATTGTTCCTACGGAGCATGCTTTCTCAGCAGCTTTAAGCCCGCGTGTTTCGCCAGTATCGGCTCAAATCCGAGTTGTCACGAAGCCGACCGTCGCATCCTCGAATGAGGATGTCATTCTGCCTGCCGACTTCGAAATCCCCACCAAGGACAGTGTCGCAGTCGCGTGGGTAAAGTGGTGCTGTGGCGATCCGGTTCGTGGTCTTCCTCCGTTTCGCAGCGTCACGACCAAGCAAATCTCGATCAAGGGAGTGAGCCGTCGTCTCTCTGACTTGCGGTGCGCAATGTTGCCCATCGAAACCATGGCTCAGACCACCGGTATGTGGAAGCCCAACTTTACACCTCAAGATGCCGCCGCTGTGTTCGCCGCGCTGGAGCAGCACTTGCCCCAGTACACGTCCGTCGGTGCCGATGGCCGTAAGCGCAAGAAGGAGGTCACGTGGTCCACAGTGCTCAACCACATCCGCAAGAAGCGCAAGCAAGAGAGCGAATCGACAATCGATCAGACTCTAATTTAGGGCCGCGCTCTCGACAGTACATGGGTACAGTTTGCGTTCTCGTTAGATCAGTACATGGGTGCATTTCCTGAGTCTGTGTCGCGTCATCGTGATCTGAGTCCTCGCGCCGAAAAACGGCCTCGAAGTGACTGACGTTCTCTGCTCCCGATACACACACCCCCCGGTGCCTCTCCCATGGCGTCGCCCGCCTCGCGCGTCGTCACATTTCTGCGTCGCTCGCTGCGGCCCGCGTACGTTTCATCCCCGTATTGTATTGATGTATGTATGCGGTTCTGACTCGCTCATTTCTGTAGTGGTCTCGATGTGGTCATCCCGCTCACACTCGAAAAGTACAACGCGTTCCTCGCCAACGACCCGACCGCCGCCTCGGGAGACCTCTCGCGCTTCACGCTGCCCCTGCCCACGATCGCCCAACCCAAGGAACCTCTTGAAGAAAGCGAAGAGCCCACGCCCCCTACGACTCCTGTATCCCTCACAAATGCCTCGCCTCTCGCCTCGCATCTGCTCGTGCTCGTCGGCAACTCGCGGGCGCTGTGGGAGCCGTTCCTCACACATGTCGCAGACGAGATCGCGCGCGAGGGCCGCGTGCTCACCGACCCCATCGATCGCTACGTGAAGCAGAGTGTGGAGAAGGCGATGGCCGCCGGTGCCGCGGAGGATGTCGTCGCCCCCGTGCAGGTATAGTCCCTCTCTTTCCCAACAAAGTTTAGACCGCCGCGGCTAATGCGAATGTGGCTGTTGGTGGGGATGGTTAGACCTACTGGGTGGCCGATACGGACCCGGGCAAGATGATCCTCGCGCAGAAAATGGCCATCGCGGCCCGGGCCGTCACGCATTGTCTCGTACGTTTGCTGGTTTAGGTCTATCGCAAACGAGACTAAAATCTAACGTACGTGTTTGTTGGATGGACCTAAACGCAGCCGTCGCAGATCTGTCTCCACCCAGTGTTTGGTCCGTGGCTTGCGTTCCGGTGCGCACTGGTGTTCCCACTCGAGGGGATTCCCGAAGACGAAGAAGAAGAGGAGGAGAGGAGCGGATGGGAGGACGAGGGGAGCGGAGCAGACGTCCTCTCCACTCCGCTCCGTCTCCCACCCCAGCCAGCTCAGTGCTCCCACGACGATGAACTCCACGTCGTCCTCTCGGCTCAGATGAAGCAAGCACTTGGCCAAGTGTCCAAGGACAAGCTCACGGAGATCCTCCCGGACGCCTGGAGAGCCTGGGTGCTCCCTCGCATCACGATCGCGCCACGGCACCCGTTCATGTACTCGAGCGAGCAGATCCTGTACCACTACACCAAGGACCTCGCGTTCCTCGCCAAGGTCGCCAAGGCCCGTGAATTCTCGCTGAGTACAGACTATCTCCGCGAGGCGCCGCCGAAAAAGGCCATGGAGTTTCGCGAGCTCATGCAGGTCGTGTTGCAAGAGTGGATCAAGTTTTATCCGGGCGGCGTGGACGCGATCGCGTTGAGTGGCGGACTCGACACATCGATCCTCGCCGAGGCGAGTGCACAACCTTGGCAGGGCGAGTACGGCGACGGTGTGATCTCGCTCAACAGGGCGGGAGCTGCACGGCCCATCCTCAACTTCAAGCATGCATTCACCGTGCAAGCGGACCCGCATGCAAAGGATGCTGAGTACGCGCGTGGCATTTTCGATCGTCTCAAAGGCCTTTCGATCGAGAACCAGCACATTGTTGAACGCTCGCTGGATGAGCTGCTGCAAAACGCTGGTCAAGTCGCCAAGCTGCTTGTGACGTGCGACCCGATGGAGCTGCGCAACAGCCTCGTGATCTACGCGATGCTCGAGGAGGCCGCGCGGCTTGGTGTGCGTCGGATTATGACCGGCGACGGAGCCGACGAGATCTTTTGTGGCTACGCGTTCTACGCATCGATGGACGAGACCAAGATGCTCGAGTACCGTGACCAGATCATGGATGTCATGGGGTTCACAGCGCCGACATTGGCTCGCTCATTTGGAATCGACGTCATCGCGCCTTTCCTGGACAAGCGAGTGCTCGCATTCGCCAAGACGCTCGGCAAAGATGATCTAATAGGCGAGCGCACGCCCGTTCCGGTGGAAGGACCGGGTGTGGCGTACGGCAAGCTCGTAATGCGACAGGCATTCCCAGAGAGCTTTTCGCAATGGCGCTGGAAACAGCCGATCGAGCAGGGTGCCGGCACGACTGCGCTGCGTACGGGGTACTTTGACCACTATTGCACGCCCGAGGAGTTTGACGAGGCACAGAAAGAAGCGATGGTGAGCCACAGTGTGCTGGTGCGCGACAACGAGCACCTCTTTTTCTTCCGCGCCTTCGTCGACGCGTTCGACGGCAACCTTGCGAATGTCCCCAAACCCCGGCGACGTGCCGCATCTACAACAAACACACCAGTCCCCGGGTTCTGCCCAGCGTGCGGTTTCCAGCTCTCGCATGACGCCCAGGACTTTTGCATCACCTGCGGGTTCTGGCCCACATGTGCGACACCGACGAACGACTCACAAGGCTTCGCAACACAGGCCCTGGCCAAACTGGCGAGTGACAAGGAGAGACTGCTGGGCTCGGCAAAGTGAGCCATACAAAAAGTTCTCGACGAGCCTCATACAGTTTTGAGTTTCCCCCCTAGGTTCGTCAAGTTGTTTCCCCTGTCTTGGTTTCTTACTCATCTCATTTGGGCAGCAGTGGTGAGTCTTCGTGAACTTCGTGCTCCTCACGAGAACGCTCAACGGCGAGTCTGGCTTCCAGCTCCCAGTCGGTTTTAAAGTATGCGTGATAATATCCGACGAAGGACGTGACGACATAACCCAACGTCATGCCTCCCCAGATACCGAGAAGTGACGAGCGGCCTTGGTACAGGCCAAAAAAATAGGCAGTGGGTATGCCAACACACCATGAGCCCACGACGAACGCGACCATGATCGGAACCGACCGGGTCTGCGCTTCCAGTACAATCTGTCCCGGCACAGTAAAAGCGACATGAGTACAAGTGGCGTTGTTTCATCATCCACCTGACGTACCATCGCGTAGCAGAAGAAGGCGAGAAACGCGTAGCCAGTCGCCGCGAGCGAGCCGATCTGTCCAAAGCTCAGGATCACGCCCGGGTCTTGTGAGAAAATGCGTCCAATAGATGACCGGAAGACGATCATCGACGTGGAGTTTGCCACGGCCACGACGCCCATCAAGATGCCTGCAATGTACGCCACGGCACGCGCCAAATGCGGTCGTCCGGCACCCAAGTGCTTAGCGGTGATCGTGATCGACGCGTCCACCAGTCCGAAGATCGGACTCGTCGCGAACATGAAGAGCTCCATCATCGAGTTGTGCGTGCCTAGCTGCACTTCGCCGATCGTGGCCGAGAACAACGCCATGATCTGCAGCTGCGTGTTCTCGAACAGGGTGCCCGCCGCCAGTGGGAACCCCACAGATATGAGCATCCTGAGTGACTTGTGATTCATCGCGTTGTGGTTCCATGTCATCGGACATTTGCTGTCGTACGTGTGCATGTACACATAGTACACGACGAGTCGAAGCCACATTGTGAGCGTCGTGCCAAGCGGACAGCCGATAAAGCCCAAATTGGGCAGTCCGAATGTACCGTACGTGAGCCCCGTGGCGAGCCACACGTTGAGGATCACGGTCACGCCGTTGATCGCCGTCGTCGGAAGCACGATCTGCTGCGACTGGTAAAAGAGCGAGAGTACTTGGAACATACTGCGCGGCCACAACCCTAAGATCCAGAGCCGACAATACACACGCGCGTACTCGGCGACGTGCTCCTTGACACCGACGAGCACGAGCAGCTCACCAAGATTCCACCAGAGCAGCGCCATCGGCACGCACATGATCGTGAGCATCGTCGCCGTGAGCTGTCCGTACTGGCCGAGCAAATGGTAGTTCTTGGCACCAAACGCCTGCGAGCAGAGCGCG
>JAADVY010000266.1:0-21004 GCA_023336035.1 Pythium plurisporium
ACGAGCCGACGTCACCAACCCCTTGCTGGAGGTGCAATCCAACCAAAGCCTGAACCCTAGTTTCGAACGCCAACCAATCCGTGGGGGTAATCGTGGAGAAAGCGCTTTTTGGTAATCGTTTGGCCAATCAGAGCGTGCAACGTCGCGCGCGTGGGTTGGGTCTGGGGCGAGCCCCTCTTTCAAAAAACCAGTCCACCAATCGGAGCCAACGCCGTTTCTGCACGGCGACGTCACAACTGCCTCACCTAACCGCACAAGCAATCTTCTCAGCGCATCACACCTTTGGCCGAATCTACGTGGCTAAGTACGCATGAACCGAAATATCTCTACAAAGTACGAATAGGGTAAATGACGTACTTTGTCGATGCTCTACGGTACTTAACTTTCTCCTCCTGAAACCGGATCTCTGTCAAGTCTCACGTCTTCGCCAGCTGGGGATGGTTTGACCCACGACCTTCGCGCGACCTGCACCGGCGTGCTTCGTTGTCTAAACGTCCTCGGCATCCAGGGTCGGTCGGTTGAAAGAACTTGCTTTGTCTATCCAATCTACGGGTGGTCGTGTAGGTTGCTTGAACTGTGCGTGTCGTCCGAACGAGTGCTCGAGGAAGGGGCTCTCCACCTTGGTCGCCCGATCGCGCACGCCAAAGCGGGGTTTTGCATAGAGACAGACAGCCACGACCAGACAGCGTTAGTTGCGTGTGGTCCCCCCCCTCTCGCTCACTCCGACTCGCTTCCTCTCTTCCTCTCTCCCCTCCTCGGCCAGCCTTCCTTCAGTGAAGGCGTCGACACTCTCTATCTCTCTCGGCTTCTCGCACGCAGACGACAGCATGGGCAACAAGGGCTCCAAGGGCGGCAAGGGCCAGCGCCCGCCGGTCAAGAGCGACTCGCGCGGCTTCAAGTTCCAGAACAACGGCGCCGGTGGCATGCGCGACGCCGGCAAGAGCGCACCCCCGGCGCCGTCCCACCCGGGTGCCAACGGCAGCGGCTACACGCAGTACCCGCCCTCTGCGGCGCAGCAGCAGGGCCAGCAGGGTGTCCCCCCGCCGCCGCCCTCGAACGATGGCGCCTCGGAGAATGAGTGTACGTGGTGTGTTGGATGATACGAAACGAGTTGATTCGGGACTGACCTCTCGCTAAATGAACAGCCGACGTGGAGGTGGACGACGACTCGGGCCCGGCCGAGCAGGTCGCGATCGAGGAGATCGGTGGCGACTCGCGCCGTCCAGCCGCCAAGGTCTCGGTGGACGACTTTGACCTGCTCAAGGTGCTCGGTAAGGGCAGCTTTGGTAAGGTCATGATGGTCCGCAAGAAGGACACGCAGAAGATTTACGCGCTCAAGACGCTCCGCAAGGCCGCGCTTGTCAAGCGTAACCAGGTACGGCACATGGCTGCCACGTGTCCTTTTGATGGGTTGATCCTTTAACCATGCCCGACCTCTTTGGCAGCTCATGCACACCAAGACGGAGCGTAGCATCCTGCAGAGCATCAAGCACCCGTTCCTCACAAGTCTTTCGTTCGCGTTCCAGACGCCGGACAAGCTCTACCTCGTCATGGACTACTGCGGTGGTGGCGAGCTCTTCTTCTGGCTGAAGAAGGACCGTCGATTCTCGCAGAACAAGGCGCGTCTCTTCGCCGCTGAGATCATTCTCGCCCTGCAGGAGCTGCACTCGCACGATATCATTTACCGTGACTTGAAGCCGGAGAACATCCTACTCGACCTCGAGGGCCACATCAAGCTGACCGATTTCGGTCTCTCCAAGGAGGCTGTGACGGGCGCTGGCGCTGTGGGCGGCACGAAGACGTTCTGTGGTACGCCCGAGTACCTCGCACCGGAGATTCTGGAGAACAAGGGCCACGGCAAGGCCGTCGACTGGTGGAGTCTTGGTACTCTCATCTACGAGATGCTCACGGGTCTGCCGCCGTTCTACGACCAGAACATGCAGCGCATGTACGACAAGATCCTCAACGCGCCGCTGCGATTCCCGTCGTTCATGTCGGCGGAGGCCAAGGACCTGCTCACGGGTCTGCTCACGCGTAAGGTCTCGGACCGTCTGGGCAGTGGCCCGACCGACGCCGAAGAGATCAAGGCGCACCCATTCTTCCGCGGCATCGACTGGGAGGCCGTCAAGCGCAAGGAAGTCGTGCCAGAGTTCAAGCCGCCAAATCGATTGGGCTCGATTGACACGAGCAACTTCGATATCGAGTTCACCGGCGAGAAGCCTGTCGACTCGGTTGTGACCACCACGATGAGCGAGACGCAGCGCAACAAGGCGCAGTTCCCTGGCTTCACGTACAATGCCGACAACATGGACGAAGACCAGAAGGGCAACTAGATGACCATCCTGTATTTCCACAGTGTACCTACCCACTGGAACGAATGTGAGACCAGCGCGCCGTGCAGCGCGTTGTGATAGATGTCAATGGCATACCTAGTATAAAGAAAAGAAAGCAGTTGCAGGCGGTCGCAGTGTTTAAGATCTCATGGTGATACTCGATTACATTGCACTGTGGTCGAAGACGAAATGCTTGATCGTTCTCCATACAGTATGTCACCAAGCATAAAAACCAAACAAAAACCATCCAACCGATATGAACAGACTGTTATGTTGATCATCTTTCTAGTTGCCTGCTGCGGCCCTGTGACGACGCTCATGCGGATTCGTGCGCTTCTTGCCGAACGAGTTGATGTGGGCACCAGCCGCACCCATCGGAAGGTCCGAGTCTTCGTACGGGTTCTTATCACGAGCCTTGCGGCCCTTCCGGCCGTGCTTCTTCAGTCGCTTGCTGGCAACCGTCTTGTCCTCGGTGGAGAGATCAAAATCCAGCTCCACTTCCTCGACACCCTCCGTAGCCTCTTCACCTTCATCATCGTCGTCATTCTCAGTTGGCGCAACGACGTCCGGGAAGCGCGTGAGTGCCACGTAGTGGATGTCGAATGCCTCCGGGTCGACGCAGTTGGGAGGTGGGTGGCAGTACATGAGCTTGCCGCTCACATAGTGGCGCAGGATGTCGCGCGCCGCCCGAGACGTATCAGGACCTCCCTTGCCGGAGGTCGCGTAACCACGGGATCGGGCGTAGCTCTACAGATAGGGAATCAATTATATCAGACCTACGATTCCGAGTTAGGTCGACACAAGAACCAATCCTTACCTCAAGCAGCGCGTAGACATCAACAGCGTCTGTTTCCTTGGCGACCTTGCTAATTGGGATCTTGATTCCGTACGTGCGCTCGAGAAATCGCTTCGGAATGCGGCGCACAACGAGTTCACACGGGCCAACATGGTCACGCAGCTGGGAGATCGGCAGCACGCCGCAGCAGTACATCTCTGCCTTGGAGTTGACGAAACTCGGGAACACAAGACCAGGGCAATCACAAAGCATGATCTTGTCTGACAGAATGAGCGTCTACAGAGTAGCAAACCCGAGTCAGTGGGGACTGTCGACCAACACGAAAGATGCTACACGATTATAACTCACCTGGAAGTGCTTGGTTTTGCCGGGCGTCGCGCCGACAGCGACACGCTGCGTTTTATGCGAGTACGTTGATGCACCCAGAAGTGCGTTGATGACGGAACTCTTACCAACGTTCGGAAATCCGAACATACCGAACTTGATGAGACCCTTGTCCTTCTCACGAATACCGACTTCTGCAAGCACCTCGTCGGCAATCTTGGTCACATAATCCAGTAGCTCGACACGAGTGAGCAACGGGAATGGATCATCTGCCTTCTCTTCCTTCTCCTCGGGCACCGTATCAGCCTCCTCTGCAGCCTGTGCTGAGGCATCGTCCTCTTTATCTTCTTCGACGTCTTCCTCATCGACTTCAGTGGACTCACGCTCCTCCTCACTGAACTCATCTTCCTCGAGATCTTTCTCTTCCTTAGCCTTGGCGTCAATCTCATCCTGTGCCATCTTCGCCGAAAAAAAGATAACCTCGTCGTGTTGCGACTTGAAGTACTCGCCCCACGCAGCTCTTCAATCACGAACACCAGTCAGTCAATCGCCTGGCGACATTGCATAATCGTAACATCCTACCTCTGTCGGTCGTCAAGGAAGTCGGACTTGTTGATTACAAGCACTGTGCGACGAGGTCGGTCACCTTCTTTCGCATATTTCTCAAGATCAGTGGATCTGGACACCACAGCACGTAAAGAGCATCAGCATCGCAGCCTGCAACCAAAATGTTTCAGCGGAACAGTTCTCACCTGTAGAAAAGCGGGTTGCGAGCGTCTAGAATCTGCACCATGATATCACTGCGCTCGCGCACGTGCCACAGCTGACGCCAGACCTCCAAGTTCTTTTCGAAGGGAGTGACTTCGAGGTTGTCGTTCGACTGCTCAAGCCTACACAAGAGCGAAATCGGGAATCATGGTATCAGCACGAGCCATCAGGCGGGAGTTCCTGCACAAAACGTACATTGCGATCTCACGACGCCATTCCATGAAGCTCTCTTTCTCGCGACGGTTGAGCTCCTCGGCCGTGGTTGTCGCATCCCAATGCGGGCGTCGAGGCACCTTCATCTCGGCAAACACCATCTCTGGCACGGGCTCGTTACGGCGCTGCACGATCGTCGGGCCGATATCGGCCTCTTCCAGAACCATGATGCTTTCCTTCATGGCCGTGAACTCGCGGTTCGCCAGCACGGCGCTGGCGAGGAAGTCGTCGAGCGACGACGCCTCGAGGAACGACGCGAGCGCGACAGTCGCATCGCCACCATCACGCGCCGATACGTACTTGCCGGCACTGCATACACGTAGACATGAGCCATGCGAGTATTACGACCGGGAAGCCACGCACGTGAGTGACCTCGTACCTGGACTGCACGTCGTGGGCCTTGGTCGCCGACTTCTTCTGCGTGCGCTGCAGTGCCTTGCCGAGCGATCCGTTCTGGAGTTTCTTCCCCGTGCGTCCCATGGCTTCGTGCTCGTTCGAAAGTCAGTCGGTCGGTCGGCGGGTGCGCGGAGGACTAACGAGACGAGCGGCGGTGGCAGCGAGACGCCGGCTTATTGCAATGTGTTGTGCTGTTCCTTGTCAATCGCAGAAAAGCACTGGAAGCGGATGCGAGACTGAGTGATGGTCCACCAACGCTCATAGCAGGGCAATGGTTGGGTGAAATGAACACCAGACAGAGCGTTCATGGAACAGACACAGCTGGTGCAGTTAAGTACGCGTACTTAGTGGCGGTGTCTCGCTTGTTAAAGTGCACCGAGGAGAGAGGGAAGGCAACATGCCGGTGGCATGGTCGTTGTCGCTCACGCCGACCAACACCCTCGCGTCCTCAGCTCCCACTCAAGCGCCAATGGCCAACTCAACGATCCTCTCGGCAACAGCTGAAGCCGCCTCTTCCTCGCTGTGTTCGAAATAGAGCACACCTCGTAACTGAAGCGTCGCTCCAAACCGACCGCCCGTCGCAACGTCTTCTGCCGACATTTCCCAGTGCTCGGTACCCCAGTGATCCGCATGACCAAAGTGGGTGAACGTGTCGAGGATAACATCCTCCTCAAAGCACCCGCGGTCGCGTCTGTCGAACGCGTCGCCCACGAGGGGGATGACGCGTCGCTCACGACGCTCGTGCTGCGCGGCGAAAAGCTGCCGCTGCGCAACGCCATCGCATCGTGCTTCAACATGGCGACGCAACAACTGCTCATCGTGACGGCGCCGGCACTGTATCTGTATGGACACTTACTAGAGCTCGGCGGCGAGCTGCTTGGCGTGGTCACAGCTGAAGAGAACGTGCAGTTTCGGTATGCGACGCTCTTGCCGTGGGTACGTGCGCTTAGAATATATTCTCACCGCCTGTTTGCTCATGCACGTAATGATTCGGTAGCTCGACGCGTACAGTGTCATCGCTATCAATCTCAACGGCCACATTGAGCATCGCATTGTGAGGTACGAAAAAAGAATGCACCATGTACATCTTCTCGACAATTGCTTAAAACGCGTGTGCTACGTTGTAGCGGGGACTTGTCTGACTGCCATCTCACCCACGTCGTAGCTGACGGTGGGTCATTCTTCACGGCGATGGTGAATCCATTTCGACGAGAGTTGATCACGGCTGATTCCGACGGAGGCTTTAAGGTCTGGGTCATTCGAGCGGCCGCAGCATCGAGCAACACGAAAGCGCCGTCTTGCTACAGAGGATTCCAGCGAATCCATGCCGGCGTGGGTCCATGTCTTAAAGATCCGTTGAATCATCGTACTTTCTAACAGATATTAACTTCGTGCACCAGAGCCACAAGACCAGCTACAGTCATTTCTTCCTTGCCAGCGATGACCAGACAATCCTCGCTTGCACCAAGACTCGAATTCATGCATTTGATTCCACAACGTGCGCGAGGGTAGGCACCCTATACAAAGATACTTCACGGTCGATTGCAAGGGTCGGATACGAACGAGAAAGGAATGTTTTTTTCATACAAGTCAGCGAATCCCGCAGGTACGAGGTACGCTCGTTCACGAGATTCTGTGATTTGAGCTACCCATGCTTATTCTCTTGATTTCGGTAGGCTTGTCTTCAAGCTTCAGGGATCGATAGCTCGTGGAAGAATGCACTCGTTGGAGACTGTCGGTGTCTGTACTGAAGGCGAAGAGATTGTATCATTCGAGTCCATCGCACGGGACAATACGCCTGCTGCCATTTCCGACAAATCTCCGCATAACGGACTTTTGCTTCTTGACACGATTGGAAGACTAACCGTAGACTACTGCTATACGACTACCGATTGCCAGCCGATCGAGCAACGAAGCATTACCCTTCCAGTGGCTCCATCCGCTGAATCTTACGTCGCTCTACACGTTTATGCGTTGAAAGGCGAGCCTCGGAACTTCGCAGTGGTGGTTTGCTCATCGGGGCTGACTGTCGTCGAGCTCGTTCTACCAGACACAAGCATACCCGGGCGACGAGTCGTCACCAACATTGCAGGGACAAAAGTTTCCATGCTAGAGACCAATGACCAAAGATTGATCGCCATTTTCAATCCAACGCCGCCAAGTATTCTCCTATTTGATCAAGACAAAGCCGAGACGTTTATTGCAATCCTTCTTCTGATCCCGCACGGCGACGAAAATCACTCTGATCCGTTTCATGAGCTTGAATCAGCCGCGACCTCTGTGATTGAATTTGTAGCTTTCCGTTCTGGGATCGTTGTGGCGTGGTCGAGCGGCATTGTGACGTATTACGATCTGCAAACCGAGCGAACAAGTATCGTTGGCAGCATTAGCAAGGTTCCGACCGCGCTGATGTCGTCAGTCTCAGCCGACACTCAACACGGGTGGGTTGTCGTTGGCGATGAATCCGGGACAGTGACAGTTTGGTTTTCAAAGGAGGAGAAAACGTTTGTCGAAGCTAATGTCAAGAAACTACATAACAACAGGTAAGCTGCACGCGATCACAAGAGCGTGAACCCAACCTTACGTTCAAACTTGTTGCTCTGAAGAGTACTATCTGTCAGTGCCACGCAAACACAGCCTGCTGGTCCTCTCTTGAGCCTAGTTTCAGTTGCGATTGATGGAGAGGTGAAGCTCTGGCATGCTCGCGAGCTGCAAGACTCCACGGTTTCGTGGGATTTACTAGTCTGTTTTCGAACATATGCCCCAGCATTATCTGCGACAGCGATGATGGGATCAGAGTTTCTTTTCTGTGGTTCAGTCGAAGGTGGATTCGAGTGCTGG
This sequence comes from Pythium plurisporium, assembly GCA_023336035.1. Classification (NCBI taxonomy): domain Eukaryota; phylum Oomycota; class Peronosporomycetes; order Pythiales; family Pythiaceae; genus Pythium; species Pythium plurisporium. The sequence continues at coordinate 7,672 of JAADVY010000266.1, forward strand.
AGGCTCCCAGTCGTATCATCGACTCGCAGCTTCGAGAGCCGATCCGGGCGTGGGCATATAGCTGTTCTCAAGCGGCCCCTGCACTCGATCGACTTGCATCTCTCTCGAGTTCTCCAAGTCATCGTTGAACCACAAGACACCCGTAAACTTCTTTCTGCTGCACTACCGCTTTCGGACGACTTTGCGTGGGTGATCACGTACGACGCGGACAGCAATGTACTATTATGGTGTTTCAGCACAGCATTTCTCTTTCCACACCGAAAACTTCGGCCACACACTCTCCCAGTGGGGGGATTCTTAGCAGCCGGTATGGATAGGTGAGCGCTCCCACACTCATGTATTCGCCGCTTAGTGATGGCTCATGAGTGGCTACATTCCAGAACGTTGCATTTCTACGCTTACGCAGGAAGATGCCTCGATCGCATTGACGTAGCGGCACAGATCGATGAAGTCGCCGTGAAGACGCGATTAGCGAGAGTGCGCGATCCGGAACTAATGACTCACGAAAATCTATCGCGTGCGCGAGGTCGAGACCAAAAGACGCAAAGAAATGTACGGGATGTAGCCGATGACAGCCTCTCTGCGCGTGTGAAACTCCGAATCACGCTTCCATCCGTCACTCAAGTGGACGCCCTCGCTGATCTCGATGGTGCCCGGCGTAGCCCTATACCAAAGCTAAACAGGGTGAAGCCGAAGCTAGACCGCGTAGAAGTATCTACCGATTTGAAGGCCTCAGATAATATCGCCGTCCATAGCATCAGCAATCCAAGCGATTACTCGCAGCGTGAGGGTCAGATGCTCTCATTTCTACCTTTGCAGACAGATATTGGGTCTGAGGCAAGCTTCTGCAGTGAAATGCAACCAGTTCGCGTCACTCGGACCTCTCACCCAGTACCACGACCGACGTCAAGCTTTGTCCCCGATTCTATCCCTTGCCAGTTTCACAAGGCAAAACCTCGCGTCTACAAAGCAGCTCGTCGACCGGTCACGAGTTCGACGACTTCTCGATGCACAGTCGTGTCGTCAACGGTTGGAGCTGATGCTATTGGGAAGATGAATGATCACAACGATGAGGTGCTACCCAATAACCAACGATGGGAATACGAACCGCACAAGAGGGATCACATCTCCATTGTCACGGTCACAGATGAAGAGAACAAGGGGAGCTTACGGCTAGATTTTCAGTTGGCGCGATCTGGACAGCAGAATTCAGTAAAAGATGAAGTAGAATCGCATCAGCAACGAGGCGAGAATCACCGACAGCGTGTCCATTTCATTCCGTGGTCGTCACTAAGCAGTGATTACCAGCTCGTAGAATTGAGGGCAGCGACACGTTCACGATTTATCGCACAGGAGTCGACAGGTGACAAAGTTCCGATTCCAAGTGCAGACGACTTCTCGAGTGGAGATGTGAAAGCCCAGCTACGGATCCGCGCTTTCACGCGCTGGTACTTATCCGGCCACCAAGGTCGCCAGCGTATCCGGGAAGCCTTTCTGCGTGAAGAACTCGTCTTCGCTGTCCAAGATACTTACGTGAAGATAACCATGAAGAGCTTCGGGTGCGCTGTGCCACCAGCGGCCCACTTTGAAGACGAAACATCGCCACTGTGGATTAGATTCACAGATTGGTACGCCACGGGTAGTATCTGTGAGGATGCGGATTCCCCGACAGTTGACGAAGCTCAGCGGCTCGGAGACCGACTTCGGGAACGAACGAATTTCCTGAAGAGACGAATTGATGCCCTCGGACGGGTTGATGATCATGGGGAATCAACCTCATCGACAATTGCTTACATCTTCGACATACCCCAGAACACTCTTGCATCGGCAACAGCTATCGACCCGACCTCCTGGGGACAGATGAGTATACTGTCTCGACAGCATGAGATTGTATTTGCTTTAAGCGACCCCATGATTCAGGTCGCAGCTTTAGCAGATGACATCGAACTCCCAGATTTGACTGGACTTTATGTCGAAGGCCTCGATATTCTCTCATTTGCAGAATCGTTCACCACGTGGTGGGCCTCCTCAAGCAACATGTATCGGCAAGAGTATCTCAACCAAGAGATGGCAGAAGCTGCAAAGGATGAACACGTTCGCAACGCTCTCAGTAAAGTCAAGAGTAACGTGGACAGCACGCAGCTCTTCCGCGATGCGTACTTCCTATCCGGCGAGATTCGTGAACACTTTCTGGCTCGAAAGCTTGACCATCGTCTCCTCCACAGACGACTAGAAGCTGTTTCTCGTGGCGGTAAACAGGCGGCACCGGTTCTCATTGACGCTCAGCAATTGTCGGTGCTGGTCCCGTTTACTTTTCCTGTTGTTGCATCATTCGCGCCCCAAGATCATCAAGCAGTTATGTCTCTTGAGGATGCTTATGAGCGAGCAAGTGAGGCGCATGATCCTGAGACCACGCGTGCCGAGACTGTGAGTTGTAGTATGGAAGAGGAAGCAAATACTGAGGACCGTCATGTCGAAGAAATAGCTCTCATGATGATAGAAGATATTTTGTCGAGAGAGATCAAGGACGGAGACGAATCGGCGAGCGACGATGAACACGAAGTCGAAAGGATGCCGATCGACCCACCCAAACGCACGGATTTCACGAACTCGTATTTCTTCGGTAACTTGCCGAAGGCATTTCGTGTCAACGCTGGTGGTTGGATCGCAGGGAGCGGAATCGACAATGGAGACGAAGAGATTGAGGAAGAAGAACGGCTAGAAAAAGAACGCCAACACCAAGAAATGCTTGACCGCCTTGAGGCAGAGCGGATCGCAGAAGCCGAGCGTCAAGCAGAACGTATGCGAATTGAGAAAGAGATGGACGAGAAGGCTTTGCAGATGAAGCGATTGCGACAGGTGGAGCTGAAGAGGATTCTAATCTCCCAATCCGAGCTAGAAGCTCGGAGGTTTGAACAGGAAGAGCGTCAAGCCATGCTGAGAGAGCAGGCTGCGATGGAGGCGGAGTGGCACTCCATGAAGGCTTGGCTTATTCATTTAGAAGCTGAGCGTGCCGCAATGGTTCTCGAAGATAGGCACGCGACCCAACTCGCACTAGCCGAGCGCCACGCAAGACGAGACGAAATGCGACGAATGTTAGCAGAGATGACACAGATGGATGCAGAGGATAGCCGCTCAGCCCTCGCCCAGGTTGAGCAACTCGAGCTCGAAAGAAGTCAACAATATCGCGTCCAGTACTTGACTGAACTCTACGAGCCGTTTGAGCCATTCTTCGCGGAGTCGAAAGGGCCGAGCGAAGAGATGTTACCAGTCATCTCTCGGCGATCAAGAAGATTATCCAGGCTCCGGAAGCGAGGATATGCGTTGCCGATGTCCGAGGTCTTGGTGTTAGATGAAAATGTTGAACAAGAGCAATACGCCGTTCGTGACTCGAGGAGACTGCGGCAGTTACTCGGCCTGCCCATCACCACACCACAAAGCCGGCGAATGATGCGCATACCATCCGAGAGCGAAATCATCAAAACTCGCCATGATCTACAGCTTATGCTTTCACCCACAAATGACGGCTCAGAAGACGATCGACTGGATGCACCCAAGACTGGAGGGAAAGTATCCACTTCCATAGAGAATGCCCCCCTCCCGAACAAGGTCAATCGCCTACAAAAGGGAGTGCGGTTACCAGATCTAGTCCACTGGAAGGCACAACAGGAGGACCGACTCACAGACCTCACAGCGCCTCCACGTACAGCATCGCCAAACCAGCACAAGAATACGGTCCAGTCGAAAGCGAAATCAATCGACCTACCTCCGCGACAGCAAACTGCATTGCCATTCTTCAGAGGAAATTTCATCGTGGAAGGCGCGAGGCCAAGATCTCAGACATACGCTCCCAAATGAGGCTTGGGGCTTTTGGGACGTCTTTAACAGTTGCGGCTAGGTACTCTCCATTGCAGCCGAGCTTCTCGTTATCTGCGGCATTAAGAATATCAGCACCGAGCCTGTTTCTACCCACGGGCGGGCTTCGATACCTCTACTATGCGATCAATCGGCAGTCCTCCTTCTCGAGCACCGTACTGGAAAAGAATCTTCGTCCAGCTATCGGCCAATGCACGCTGAGGTGAGCAGCGACTGAAAAACACCAGTCCTCCCAGTTGAGGAACTTGATTCTCGCCGACGAACGCTTGCTCGAAACCGAACTTGGCAAGGTCACCTTCAGTGAGCTATCAGATACAAATGAACAGGTAAGAATTGGGCTATTAAATCAACGATGAGTCGATCTGCGATACCAACCTCGTTGGCAAGGACAAATGGCTCATCTGGTGTCCACAACACAATTCCCTCAAGAGTCACAAACTGTTGGTCTGCGTTAAGTCGCAGGACAATCGTCGGTTTGTCGCTGAACACGAAGTAGCGGCTCGTCAATGCGTCCTTCCACACGAGTGCGAGTGGCGTGAGGCCAAGGTCGTAGTGCGCGGCCTTCATCAGGAACAGAAGCCCATCTCTACGGAATATAAACGTTGCGAGAGACGGTGAGCCAAAGATCCACCTTGTCAGCTTTTGGGGAGATCGCAGCTGCACGTACTTGAGGAACGGAAATGGAGTGGCGTATGCTGTGTGGAGGCCTTGTTCATCACATTCAAAGCACGGCACGGGCTACAGAAGACCACTGAGGGTTAGCCATGCAACAGCCAACATGACGACCACCGAAATGCTCACCAGGAAGCGGTACGGGTTGGCAGACGAGGTGACTGCAGTCGTGCCTTCGTCGAGCTTGTCCCGCAGCCAGTAGAGTCGAAACTCGGTCGTGCAGTTATACAGCAAATACCCCTACGATCACAAGTGAGCAAAGTGGTGAGGTCGGGACTTCACCTCTGTGCAGCAGCAGCAGAGCACACACCTTCCAGCACATGACATCCAGCACGTAAAACGTTTCGTCGTGCTCGTGGAAGATGCAGTCGAGGATGCAGTAGGCCTCTCCGGACGCCGCTGTCTTGCGGGAGCCACTGGGCAGCGCCGACGGGAACTTTTTCAAGACACTGCCCGCCTGCGTTCGCGCGACCGTCACGCCACTGGCCATCCACACCAGCCGGTTACCCATGAATGAATGCACACACACTGTCCATGATCGGCGTACGTACTTGCTGGCGACGACGAGGCAGCGCTTGCCCTCGGGCCGCGGCAGCACGTACCACCCGTCGCCCGTGGCACTGCCGCGGCCGTTCAGGTCCGTCGGCACGTCCACCATCCACTCGGGCACCATCAGCTGCTGCGCGAAATGCTCTCGTCGGCGCTTGACGCGCTCCTCGCGCGTGCGGCTCTTGCTTTTGGGGGGCGCGGCCAGCGGCACGAGCTCCATCGCGTCACGGTCGCTCTCGTGGGCGGTACTTTCCCCGCCCGCCGCGAGTCGCCGCGCGTGGCTCGTGAGGTCACGCCGCGCCTGGCGCTGTTGTTGCACCATGTCGCGGCGGCGCGCGGCCGCGTCGCGCACCCACGGCGTCTGCTTCACGCCCGCGCGCTTGCTCGATGCCGTTGCGTCCATGAGGGTAGTAGGATGTGGGAAAAAAAAATCACCGTCCCGAATACGGTACACTCACGTGTCTGTTACGAACCTGTCAGAGCGATACGGGTGTATTGTTCAGTTTGCAGTGAAGAATGGCGACCGCGAATGCAGCCCCCGTGGAGGAGATCGTGCTCGCGCGCGAGTGCGAGTACCGCGTGGAGGTGGGCGCGCAGACAGAGCTCAAGATCAAATTGGTGAGCGGCTCCGCAGAGCTTTTCGGCGTCGAACTCGCGATCGACAGCGAGTACACGCTGCGCGACCAGAAGGCCGCGATCTTCACCTGGTACGGCGCGACGCTGCACGTGCGCGGCACGCCCGAGGTCGCGTACACGTCCGACGAGACGCCCATGAATAGCTACATCAACATCCACGGGCAGCTGCAGAAGCGGCGCGAGCTCGCCAAGCTCAAGCGCAGCGCTGGCCCGCGCGTGCTGATCGCTGGCCCCGTGGACAGCGGCAAGTCGACGCTCACGCAGATCCTGCTCAACTACGCGCTGCGGCTCGGCGAGAAGCCGACGCATGTCGATCTGGACGTTGGTCAAAACAGTCTCAGCGTGCCCGGCTCGGTCGCGGCGACACCGCTGGACATGAACTGTCTCAGTGTCGAAGAAGGCTACGTGCTCACGAACCCGCTCGTCTACTTTTTCGGCCACACGAGCATGGCCGACAACGCCGACCACTTCCGCAACGTGCTGGCGCAGCTCGCACGCGCCGTCAAGCGCCGGCTCGAGGACGACGAAGACGTGAACGCGTCCGGCTGTATCGTGAACACGTGTGGCTGGGTCGACGGACTCGGCTACGACCTGCTCGTCGAATCGATCCAGGCATTCGACGTGGACGTCGTGCTCGTGATCGGCCAGGACCGTCTCTACAGCCGCCTCCAAAGTTCACTGGCCAAGTCGCCCAACAGCGAGCGGCTCTCGATTGTCAAGCTCATGCGATCAGGTGGTGTCGTGCCGCTGAACAGCAAGTTCCGGTCGGGGCGTCGCCAGAGCCGCATCCGAGACTACTTTTACGGGTCACATTCGCTGCTGCGGCCGATCCCGCTACTGTCGCCGTGCATCAGCGAGTATGCTATGGACGAGCTCGAGTTCTACGCCGTACGCGACATGACCGTATCGGCCGGTATGCTCCCCGTGGGGCAGACAGCGACTGACATGAATCGGCTTTTCGTCACAAAACTGGACAAGACAGTCGACTTGCAGCACTCGGTGGCGGCGGTCGCTCATCCCAAGAAACACGACAGTCGCGAGGCGCTCACGGTCACGTCCTCGGACATGTCATGGCTCCTCGAGGCACCTGCCGCCGGCTTTGTGTTCATGTACGTACCCCGTATCTCAGATCTCACGGCTGAACCACAACAACTGACGTTGTATGTTTGCCTCTTTACAGCAAAGAGATTCGTGAGTCCGACAAAAAGATCGTTCTGCTCGTGCCATCGCCCGGACCGCTCCCGTCAAAGCACTTGATTCTCGGCTCGATCAAATGGATTGAGTAGATTACCAAACGATGTGGTTTCTCGAATACACTTCTATTATGAATGCAGTGTTATCACGAACTAAAACCAACCCTGGTCTGGACGGTTCTGGCGGTACCAGTCGCCTCCGTTCACATCAAGCGCACGCTCAAACTCGCCCGCACGTGCCACGATCTTCACTACAACCTCGTAGAACTCAACATTCGTGTCGTCGTCGACCACCTTGGACAATTCGTCGTATAGTGATACGGCGCAGCGCCAGTCTCCTTCACGATCGCACGATTCCATCACGAGGCGAGCCACCTCAGTCTTAACCGCGAGCGGCGTCGTCGCGAACGGCAGTCCCTGGTACAACGTCACCAACCGCTGGTGATCACGAAGCGCATCGGCGGCTTGCGCAGCAAGCACGACAAGCGCATCCGATGGAAACTGTAGCTGTGGAGACCAGGTGCTCGCGTAGTGTTTACGGATAGCCTCGAACTCATCAAAGACCTCGAGCACGTCCTCGTAATGCTTCTTCTTCATAGCGTATTTCATCATTGCCGTGAAGCCAAAGACTGTTGTAAGCGATGGCTCACTTGTCATGATCTGCAGTTGCCGTTGCGCACCATCCCAATCATCCGCCTTCAGGTACGTCTCCAGCAGATGGTTGTGTGCAATCGCCGTGGGCACTTGCCCGCGCTTGACAAACTCGTCCAGCAGTGAAGTGGCTGTCTCCACATTTCCCAGCTTGGAGCACGCACGCAGCAAGTAGTTGAGCGTCTTAGCACTCTTTGCGCGGCGACGGCAGATCAGATCTTCTCGCCAAGTGTCAATCACTGACTGGTACTCGCCCGCTTCGTAGTAGACGCCCATGAGCGTCTCGAAGTTCGCGCGGTCGCGGCGAAGATCCTGCTCTTCTATGGCTTGGTTCCAGTACGCGTTTGCCTGCTCGACGTCGCCGGTCGCCTGGCACGACTCGAGGAGTCCGTTGAGTGTGTACACATCCCACTTGATGTCATGCGCAGCCATCTTGTCAAGAATCACCGGCAACAAATCCGCCCGTCGCGAGCGGCGCGCACCGAGAATGAGCGAATTGAAGGTCACGATGTCCGGCACGATCTGCTCGCGCTCGTGGATGCGCTGGTAGACCGCCAGTGCATCGTCCATGCGACCGGCATTGCCATACGCTGAGATCATCGTATTGTAGCTGTAGAGCGACGGCATGCCGTGGGTCTCGATAAACGCCATGATCTTGTCCATTTGCTCCAGGTCGGATGTGCGTGCGCACGCGCTGAGCGCTGCATTGCTCACCTTCTCGCCGAGGTACACGCCTTCGTCCACAAGCATCGCAAAGAGTTTGGTCGCGACCACAAACTGGCGGTTGCGAGAGCACGTCGTAATCGCTGAAGCGAACACGTCGCTCTTGGTCAGTTGGGCATCGTAGGGCAATGCCTCCAAAAAATCTTCAATGTCTTCCCACCGGTTCAGTCGTGCGTACGCGAGCACGACGGCGCCGTACGTGCGGTGGTTGGGCGTGATCTTGCTGTCGACCATCTCATCCAGCAGCTGGAATGCGCGCGAGATGCGGTCTCGGCTGCCACGCGCACACGCGTGGATCGCGCTCGTGTAGGTCACCACGTCCGGCTCGACGCCAAAGTGCTTGGCGATATGCAGCACGCCAACCGCGACGGTGGCGTTGCCCAGACGCGCCGACTCGGCGGCCACGCGGTTGAGACGGTCGCGGTCGTCGGGCGAGCCGTGTACTTGGTGCTTGAGCAGCGCGAGCGCCGTCTTGCTGCGGTTGCACTTGATCAACGCACCAATGATCAGCACGAGCTCCTGGTGGGACCAGTCCACGTGGACCATCGGGAACTCGTCGAGATACTTTCGCAGCGTGGGCGACACGACGTTCGTGGCCATACAGTCCTCCAGCAGCACGCGGAACTTGGCGCGGTCCATCTCGCGCCACATCTCCTTCTTGTACTTGGTAAACTTGACCGGCGCGTACTCTTGCGGACGGTGGTGCCAGATCACGTACTCGTCGTCGGTCGTCGACGCGCCGTCGTTCTTATCCTTCCCGATCGATGCCGCCGTGCGGTCGAATAGTGCCGCGTTGGGCGGTGGTGGGGACGTGTAATTGGTGTCGTCGGCGACGGCCACTTTGGCCCGCGATTGCGTGGACTGCAGACGGCGGGGCGAGCCGCGCGACGCCGCATTCGACGTGGCAGAGACAGGCGCGTGCGTGGAGCAGTGCTGCAGCGGGACAGCGGCCCGCAGTGCGGCGCGGCGCGGCACGACAACCGCGAGGCGGCGCGCAACGGTCTGCATATCCGAGCCAATGGGAACCGGCGTGTGGAGGGGTTGGACGTTCGGCGAAGCGATGGCCCAGCCAAAATGTAGGCGAGCCCTGTCGAAACGCATGATGTGGGTCATGCGTTTCGAGAGGGATGGGCCCCTCGCGACAAAGACATGGGACGTGACGCAAGGGGTAGATTGAAGTCGTAAAAAGGGCTCCGTAAATACGTGTGTACGTCAATGGATGTGAAATCCCGTATGCAACATGTCCAACACGGAACTTATGGCTATAGATAGTGGTATTGCAGTAGACCAGATCATTTTTGGGATATATACACTGAGATAATGGAAAGTGGACTGAATGCGAATTCCTGTTCTGTTGATCTTGGAGAGCTCTGTGGGTCGACGACGCACTTGCGATTCGCATTCACGTCTCCTTCTTCCGCTTCTCTCGGGGTTTCCATTCTGCGATTCGCCCCGCGCCACGCACGTCGCCCTGCTGAGCATCCTCCCCCTACCCTCTCTCCCCCACCGCCTACGATGGTCGTCAAGCTACTCACCCACGAACACGGCAAGGGCCGCGTGCGTCTGCTCAAGGTGGACCGCCAGCCGGAGCAGCACTCGGTGCTGCAGCTCGAGGCAGAGATCCTGCTCGAGGGCCCCGCGGAGCGCGCGTACTACAACGGCGACAACGGGGGCGTGCTGCCCACCGACTCGGTCAAGAACACGGTCTACGTGCTCGCGAAGAAGCACGAGTTTGCGACCATTGAAGACTTTGCCGTGATCCTCGCCAAGCACTTTCTGACGACGCACCCCAAGATTGTGCGTGTGTCGAGATTGCGATGTCGTACTGGGCGAAACTCATGGTGTTCCTGTGGATTGTAGATTGACGTTGCCAAGGTCAAGATCTTCCAGACCGAGTGGGTCCGCGTCATGGCGCCGGACTCGAAGGGCAAGGTCGTTCCGCACCACCACGCGTTCATTGGTGGCGGCAGTGGCGTCGCTACCACCTAGTGCGTATTCACGATTGCTTTGCTAGTGCTTTGTATTGTGCTGACACTCCTTGTGCTGGTGTATAGTGTCGTTGGCCGCAAAGCGCCGCACGGTAGCGACATCCAGATCTCAGTGCAGTCCGGTATCGAGGGCCTCAAGGTTCTGAAGACCTCCAAGAGCAGTTTTGTCGACTTTTTCCGTGACGCGTACACGACGCTCCCCGACGTGCCCGACCGTTTGGTCGCCTCTGTGGTGACAGCGACATGGAACTACACGAGCGAAGCTACGCGGTGCGACTTTAAACAGCAAGCCGACGACATCAAGCGCGTGCTTATTGAGACGTTCGCTGGCCCGTCGGACGTTGGTGTTGATAGTCCGGCTGTGCAGTATACGTTGTACAAGATGGGTGAAGCTGTCCTCGACCAAATCCCGTCGGTGAAGGACATTACGATCACCATGCCCAACGTGCACAACCTCCCCGTCGACCTTACCCGCTTTGGTCTGAAGAACAAGCACCCGCACGGCGAGGTCTTCTTGCCAACGGACGAACCGCACGGAATCATTCGCGCGACGATGGTGCGCTCCACGTCGAAGTTGTGAGCATAGTTGAACGAGGCCAAATGTCTTGGCCTGATACTTGCTTCGTGCAACCGAATCAACCCAGATACAATCTTCAACACTCCTACTTTGGGTTACATGGCTTTTCGTTCGTATTTGCTGTTTGCTTATCGCCTTGATGTGCTGTCTTGCAGAGGAAGCACTGATGTGCAATCAAGTCTACGCATGCAGCTTGTCGGCACGTCGGAACAGACTGTCGACGATGTTGCCAACATTCTGGATCACACCGAGACCAAAGGTGTAGGTTTTCTGTCACAAGCAAGGGCGAAGATGAGCACCATTAGCTGCAGATCATATTCGCGAACCATACAACGTACATCTTCATCGGCACTGTCGTAAACGATGAGTTGGCCCTTGCCCTGGTCCAAGATGCCGTGGAACTTGTGATCGAGGATCATTTGAGAGAGCCTACTCAAAGTGAGCACATAGTGAGCAATACGAACAGAACATCACAGCATGAAGAAAAAATCACGTACTTGAGCTCGATCTGCTGCAGTGGGAGATTGATCAGTTTCGCGACGTGCGCAATCTCAACACACGAGAACGGCTGAATGATCTTGATCAAGTTGCTCTCTAGAAGTTTCTCGTAGAGCTTGCCCAAGTGGATCTTGATCAGGGCATCCTCTACCAGCTGCGGTGCGTACTTTGTCGTCGCGGCCTCAAACATTTCCAGCGATCGCTTCTCGTGGGCCTTCGCGACGGCTTGGAGCGCCTCCAGATCGATGCCAATAAACTTGATCGCCTGCTTACCATTGATGATGTTGTTGACATCACTCGCGTCGCCGTTTGCAACCTTGCACAGCAGCATGTACTTGAGGCATGCCAGCGCTTCCTTCTCATCCAGAGTAGCCAGAGCCTCAAAAGCCTCGAAAAAGTACGAGTAAGCCGTCTTGTAGTCCTGCTCCTCCGCGTGGAGCACGCCCGACATCTGATCGATCTGCGCCTGCGTACGCGGCACGACATATATGGTGTTGGAGATACTGCGTGCGGCCGTGAGCGCGGCCTTGGCCTTCGGCACATTGCGCAGTGCGTGGTGGAGCTTGCTCTCGACGAGGTGAATCTCCACGAGCAACTGCTTGTCGTCGAGCTTCTTGATCTCACGTACGAGCGTCGTGATCAAGTCGAGCGCCGGCTGGTACTTTTGCTGCTGAAAGTAGCTATACGTACACGAGAACACAAAGCGAGTCGGCACTAGTCTAGAACAGCATAGCAAGCGAGCGACGTACATTGACGCGAGACGCGCCTCGACACGTTGGCGCAAGAATGTGTGCTTCTCCTGCTTGCACCACTCGATCGAGTCGAGACAGAGGTCCGCCTGCAGCTGAAGTGCCTTCTCGCTGTCGAGCACCTGCACCTTGGACACCATGTCGATGACCGTACGGACTGTCAACGGCCAACGTGTGAGACCACCTGATCCTTCCGTAATCTAAGCGTCTATGAGAGCCACGCACTGATTTTGCCCGTCTTGGCCTTAGGGATCGTCAGAAAGAACGGTCGCAGCGACTGCAACAGTGTCGCGAGCTCCTTCTCGCGTCTAGTCCGTCATCCCAACCAACATGAGTTTTTTCGGTGTGGTCCAAACGCGATCCCACACGTACCCATATTGGATGTAGAGCTGGCTCAGCTTGTAGATCGCGAGCTCCTTCGTGCGCTGCACCACCTCGCTCGCCGGGTCGTTCCCAACTGGTTGGACAAACACGCGTGTGGTCAGTGTCTTCTTCTCTCGGAGGTTTTACACGCGCCAACGTACTGTACGCGACGATCTCCTGGAGCGCGCGGATCGCCGACGCTGGATCGCTCGAGGGCGTGAGCGTCGCGATCGTCTCCTCCGCCTCCTCCAGCTGCAGCTGCAGCGGGTGCGCCGCCTCCGCCTCCTCCATCTCCACGTCGCGCTTCTCCGCCATCGTCTTGTTCCTCTTGCTTCACTTGTACGGCGTCCCAGGAGGGGGATATCTTTTCACCCGCAAAAAACTCTGATAGCGAATGGTCAGTCTATTTACGTAATTTGATCAAAACCTCTCACAGTCGATACGTAGCTCTCTTCACCGCAGCACGGGGAGCGAGATCGACTTGGCCAGCCCGCCCGTGTCCTCGCCGCTCCATCCCTGCAGACTCTCGCCGCCCGTGGGCAGCGCGTCCGTGTCGAATGTGGTCGTCAGGAACAGCGGCGGCTCGCCCGTCTCCGACAGCACGGCCATCGCCGAGCCCAGCCGCACGCTCGCGGTGGACGGCGCCGACGACAGATCGCCTGGCGACGTCGGAGGCGACTGCGCGGCCTTGGGCAGGCGGAAGCCCGCGCGGTACACGTAGGACGAGCCCGGCGAGAAGCTCGTGCGGTTCGCGTCCAGCTCGCTGGTGAGTGCGCCGGGGCTGCCCAGCATGCCCATGGTCGACGGTTTGCGGTTGGAGCTCTTGCGGCGACTGCCCGGGATCGCCGAGCTCGTGCC
>JAADVY010000267.1:0-20939 GCA_023336035.1 Pythium plurisporium
CAAGTATAATGGCTTTAGGATTTGCTGGCAATAACCACTTCCGAGGAGCCACCCTTTCAAATCAAGCAGGCACCCCTTTTGTCACCCTAATTCCCTTTTTGTCCATCTTATAAAAATAGGTCCCCCTTTTGTCAGAAGTCCTTTCAAATCAGCCAATCCATTTGCCATCCAAAGTGTACCACGTCACAGATTCCAGCGACCCCCTCGCCGCTCACGGTAGATACGGCCGCACGACCTCGTGCTGCAGAATCTCGTCGGCCGCGGGGCGCTGCAGCGGGTCCGGATGCATCATGCTCGCGATCAGATGCTGCAGCGAGTTGGTGTACTGCCGGAAGAGCGTGAGGTCGCCGTCGCGGATCTTCTGCCACTCCTCGCCACCCGTGGGCAGCGTCGCGCCCAGCGCCAACTCGTAGATGGTCGCGCCCAATGCGAACACGTCGCCGGCCTTGAGGTTGGCGCGCGAGCCCTCGAGCAGCTCACGACTCAGGTACCGGTTGTCGCCCTCCGTGATCTCCATCGAGCCGTCCGCGAGCGTCACGGTGCCGAGATCGCCGAGCTTGTAAATGTCCCCGGGAGCGATCAGCACGTTAGGCAGCTTGACGTCCATATGGACCATGTGCTTGGCGTGGAGGTCTTGCAGTGCGCGCGCCAAGTGGCACAGCACCTTGCATAGTGTCTCTTCGGGCACGTGGAGCGGCTTGTGGGCATCGACAAACGACGCCAGCGTACACGACGAGCAGTGCTCGAGCTGAATGTAGAGCAGATCCTCTTCGATCCACGCGTCAAAGTAACGAACGATGTGGCGGCTGTCGCTGAGCGCCGCCAGAGCCTGCACTTCGCGGAGCGCGCGCTGACTGTGGGCATCCGCAAAAGTGGGTGAGCGCATGGGATGCGTGATTGGCATGCCAAGCATACAGAGACGTACGTGTCGGCGCGACCGCGTAGATGCCGCTTGCTTTTCTTGATCGCGTAGGTCCACCCGTCGATCTTCTTGACGCACTTAAAGACTTTCGAGAACGCACCGGAGCCAAGCAACTATCCCAGCAAACAAAAAAAACGTGAGAACGATCTACCTTGACAGTCTTCTCAACGAGGACGCACCTCTTGCTCAACAAACTCGGAGAGGTACCGTGAGTACGGCACTGCCACGGAACTGCTTCCATTCAAGCCGGGCGGGAACGACTGACGGAACTTGCGTCGCTTGCGTGACTCCACCGCCGGGACGGGAGCGAACGGGTTCGTGAACAACTCGGAGGCAGCCGGCGGAGGTGCCTTCCCCTTGGCAAGCACGAACGGGGTCGACAGAGAGGGCGCCGCTCCTGCTCGCGCGAGGCTCGGCGGCACGTTGTCATTGGAGTCGTGCCGCCGACTCTTTCCCGAGGGAAATCCTGTCGGGAGACCGATCACGCGCTGTGGTGTCGCGAGCAGCATGTCGTTCGAGTCACTCGACGAGAAACTCGGCAGTGGCGCCGCTCTCGCGCCCCGGCCGCCGGGAGCCCCCGGTCGTCGCACGTCCATGTGGGTCATGTCTTGCGTGAGATTCTGCACTTCTTCGTGGATCACCTCGGCGCTGTCGTCAAAAGACCGTCGCTGTCGCTTTTTCATGGGGGACGGCGTGGTCGGATGCGACATGTGCACCACGGGCTGGTCCGCGGGCGTGCAAAAGTCGAGTTCGTCCTGGCTGAACATGCCGCCGCCGCCGCCGTACGCGCTGTAGCCGCCGTACGCACCGTACCCGTACGACTGCGACCCCGACTGCGAGGACGACCGCGCGAGACTGTCGGACAGCGGTGGACCCGACGTGACCACGACCGACGGATGGGCCGGCTCCATATCGGGCTCGCTACGCTGGCTGGAGGGACAGATGCCGCCAAAGTCGATGCGTTTGGGCTTGACCACGGACACGGACGTCCCACGGGACGGCGTCGCCGCCAGCGGAAGTGGCTGCGGCTGCGGCGTCGCGCTGGCCTCGCTGTTCTGCGAGAGCAGTAGCGCGTCCTCCAGCATATCTTCGTCCTCGTCGTCGAGACTCGACGTGTCGTCATAGTCGATGCGTTTCTTGACGTGTTCCTGACTGTCGTGGAGACTGCCGCTGCTGCTGCCGCCGCCACCCATCGAGCGCCGCGCGCGACGCGAGCCGTTGGATGTGGTCATCGTCGGTCTGGTGGCCAGCGGCGTCGACGCGCGCCGCGAACTGCATACACACACAACCGACGGGTAAGTCCCCGATAGGCCGATGGGGGGGGGGCAATGGATGAGGCCACTATTCACCGCACCTGCCGAAAAAGTCGTGGATCGACCGCTGCTTCTTGGCCGTGCTAGGGCGGTCGGGCACCACAGTGGGGGCCGCTGCGGACGACGGCGGCGCGTCGTCCTCTGCCGAGGGGCCGCGCGCGGGGCCCGACGCCGCCTTGGCCGCACCCTCGGGCGTCTCGCCCACGACCACGTCGCGCCGCGCGTCGTCGGCGGGCGTGAGACACGCCGTGGCAGCAGCGGCGTCGTCGTCGTCGCGTGGTGGCGATGGGGACGCGGGTGGGGTGGACGTCGTCGTCTTCGCGGCGGAGCGGCCACGCATCGCGCTGCTCACACTCAGCAGCATCTTTTCCCCTGGTCTTTCCGAGTCGTGGACAGTGTGGGGGCACGTCAGTGCGAAGGCCCCAAGTTGGCGCGCTTTTGTTGGAACCTGGCCCAGATATTGGCTTGAAAGGGTTTATACGTTGCTACAGGTGGAAGCGCACACAGTGTTGACAATACAACGACATGCTTCGTGCAATCTGTCAACCCTGTATTCTTTCTGACAGGTCGACGGCTGGTTCGCGCCAATCATGGGCAACCCTCTCGGATAGCATAATCGTGGATCACAGGGAGCTCAGTAGAATAGAAATCATGGCTACATGTTGTGGACCGGTTTGTTGGTGCCGCTGAACGCGAGTGTGAGCTTGCGCAGCGGCGCCGTGGGGAGCATTTTCCGCAGCAGCGCGGGTCCCGTCGACGCCGCTTTCGCAGTCGTCGACGGGACCGCTTCTAGTGGGGCCGAGGGCGTCGCCGCGTGGCCGTGTGCCGCAGGCTGGTGGGTCTTCTCGTCGTCGTCGTCGGCAGCCACCAGTGCGCTGTCGTCCACCGCGAGCCGCACGAGGTCCTAGAATACCACAAAATGCCCGCAGTGTCAGTTGGATCTGCGCGGCAACCTCCCTCAGGGTGACCAACGTACGCTGAGCCCGGCGCGGTCGCCCGTGATGCGCTTGGGCAGCTCGTCGCTTGGCGCGCCGCCGTGGAATTGCTGGAGGAACGTGCAGATCTCGCACTCGCGGAACACGCGGCAGAGACGGCATTTGGGTCCCAACACCGCGGTATGGCCGCGTCCAAAGCGCCGATAGCTTGCTTCGTAGGCCTCAAACTGACGCAGCACGGTCGCGTTGTCGGCGTCGGCCTGGATCGCACGCAGGTAATAGTCGTCCAGCGTCTCGGCATGGGCGAGCGGCGGCACGACCACGAGCGTCGCGTCGTTGCCGCAGTGCGCGGCGCCCACGCGACCGACGTAGTTGAATGCCGAGTACACGCCCAAGACCTCGACCTCGGCGAGGTGCAAGAAATTGCGGCCCTGCAGCTGGATCCGCACGTACTGACCGACGGTCTGTGCGGTCGGCAGAACCCACTCGGTCATGCGCTTGTTCTCCTCAAACTGTTCGAACGCCGAGGACTGCACCTTGGCCGCGCGCAGCCCCTCTTTCCCGTCGAGGTCGTGCCGGAATGGGAACTCGCTCACGAGGATCCAGAACGGGAAGAGCCGCACCGTGTACTCGCTGCGGCTCTTGGTCGGGTTGCTCGGCTCGTCCGTACGGTTCCACACGCGGATGCGCTCGATCACAGCGGGTTGGCCCAGGTCCACTTCCCACCACGGCTTCTCTTCGAGCTACCCAAACGCAAACCGTCAGAGAGAGCTCCCGTCTTCCCACCCCCGCATAGCACGTACATGCGTGTGGCTGCACTTGTCGAGCACGCCGTCGACGTCGCCGTTCACGGCGCGGGACGCATCTTGCTCGTTGTATGTGCTGATTTGGTCGCACGGCCTTCCCAGTGCCAAGTTGAATGGCTCGACGTGGAGCGAGCGCACGAGCTCGGGCTCGGCGAGGAAAACGTGGTCGAGACGATGGCCCGTGCATCCCTGGGCGTTGCGGCCCCACGTGTACAGTTCGCCGTAGGCCGACACAGCCGCCGTATGGGCGACTCCACAGGAGACCTGACGGATCGCGATGCTCTTGTCGCGGAGCTTGGTGACGAGCTCCCATGACGGGACGTACTTGCCGAGCGGGATGGCACCTCCGCACACGTAGACATGACCGCCCTTAAGCTTCTTGCTGCCGCCGCGCAGCTCCGACGTGGTCTCCGTGCAGAGTGCCGAGTGGGCACTCCCACAGGCCACTTGCCACACACGTACTTTGCGACTCACGAGATCCTTCACGAGTGTAGGAACGACCACAGCGTCTTTAACGTGGGGACCAAGACCCAGGCGTCCCCCGTTCGCCGATCCCCACATAAACAGTTCACCCTGTGTGGACACAGCCCCCGTGTGGGCCGCACCACACGACACGGACCGCATGAGCCGCTTCCCAGGAAACTTGACCATCAGCGGCCCCGGCGCGAACTGCTCGTACTTGTCCTCAACTAGCCCGACGCCCAACTTGCCCTGCACAGCTGATCCCCACGTCGCAAGCTGTCCGTCAATGCCGACCACGGCACTGTGCGAGTATCCACATGAGATCTGTCGGATGGGCATTTCCTGAAACGCGTCAAGGCGCTGCGGGTGGTCCGAGTCGAATGTCAACTGTTTGGCATCCGAGCGAGCAAGTCCGAGCCGACCGTTGGAGCCGATGCCCCACGTAAATACCGATCTGAACGACACGAAAAATGTTCAGAAGGTGTCGATGTAGCCACAACAGTCCGACGTACCCGTCGCGGAGAACAATCGCAGCGTGGGATCCGCCAGCGGCGATGTCTGCTACTGCCTGTGGGATGCAAGTGTGCCAACGCGAACAAGTTGGTGTATCAGTCTCAAGGCTGCTCAATAGAGCAAGAAACGTACAACAGCGCCGCGCGGCGAGTGGAGAGCTGGGCCGCTGAAGTATTCCATGCGATGTAGAGAACACAAGTTAGAGACACCGAACGCAAAGGTCATTGGTAGTCCTGACGGAAGCAACCCACCGCGTTGTGACCCCGCTAATCTCGATCCGCGCATTGATGCCTCGGGCTGTAAACTCGGGGATCAAGTCTTCGCTTTGCACATGACGACGCGCGACCATGGCTTCAAAGGTTGCGTCCTAACCAGACATTTCAATCTTTACCGCTTCCAACGATTCTGTCCTTGTGGCGGGTGTTCCCTACCGTTCTCTCAAGTCGCTCAACTAAATTCGCCTTTTTTCGTGTCTCCATATCTTCGCGTCGGTCCTCACGGATCTTTCGCAACTCGTCCCACTAGTCAGAAGTCATACCATCAGTAAGGAAGCCAAAGACTCGGTTTTCGTAGTGGATGCTCACCGTCTGAATGAGTTTTTGTTTCTCCTGGGAACGAAACAACGAAAGCATATCAACTATTGTACAGGAAGATTCACGCCCCACACGCCTCACCCACCGGCTCAAGCTGAAGCTTGAGTTTCTTGTCTTTCGTATCCTCTAGAGCCTACTGGTGCACAGGCTGTTAGCATCGGACGTAGTTAGAACCCGACAAATAACAGGCGTACTAGGATCAGCTTCTCTTGAGCTTTCATCGATTCATGGCCCTTCTCCCCCTTTATTTCCCGCTCCAGTGCAAAGCATTCTGCCAGCAAAAGCATCAGGTCCATCTTCGTTATGCGCACCACGGCGTCTCCGAGTCCCCGCCACCGCGCAGACTTTTGCATCGTCTCAAAATCGAGTCTCGGCACTAGAACATGTTCCATGAACAGCAGTCGCGTCGCATTACTGGGTGGCGGTTCCCATACGTCGTAATACATGACGACACTTTTGAGTTGTGTGTACCATTCGTCTTCCTCTTTTAGTCTGAGTTCCGCTTCAAGTCGTTCCTCTTCATGCACTTGCTTCTCAAAGTCTGTCTCCATTGTCTTGAGCTGCAATAAGATGGGGCATTTTACGTGTTAGTCAATGAAGCGCACGGTCGACGGACAAAGCACCGCACCTGGTGGTTTGTGCTCATCTTGACTATCGCAGATCGCGGCGTCACTTTCTCAGCTCGTGGCGATTCGTCATTTTTGTCGGCATCGTCCTCATCGTTGGGCTCTTCCACAGCAACGTCGTCGCCTGCATCGTCCTCATTGAGCACAGCGACCCGTTGCATAGCTGCGCTTTCACCCGGTTTGTCTTTGCCACCCCAAGTGAAGACGCTACCATTACGTGCAACGACGAGCGCGACATCGTCAGACACTGCGCCACAAAATACGCCACGACCCCACAGCGAACCAGTATTCTTCATGATCACCGTCGACTTGAACCGCAGGCTTCGCACGAACTCGCGATCCTCATAAAACAATCGCGCCAGATCTTCCCCCGTCTCAGATGATTTGTTCGTGGCGGGCTCGACGGCAGTCGGCTGGGCTGGTTTCTTCTCTTGTGCATCAACTTCCTCACGACACTCTCCTTCGCCTTCTCCCTCCGAGCGCTTTGCCGCAAACGACCGAATCTCTCGCTTGAGTTCAGGAACACTCAGTTTGTTGAGCTTGGGCGGACTGCGAAACGTCCAGCGCTTATTCTCTGGTCGTCGTCTCACATACCGAGCTTTCTTGCGCTCAAGTACAGCCATTCGCTCTTGTTCGAGCACTCGCTTTCGCTCTTCTTTTTCTTGTCTCATCTTTTCTTTCGCTGCCGCAATTTGTTCCTCGGGCGTTGGCTCCTCTTGGACGGGCTCAATGACTGGCTCGAGAATCTTTGGGTCGACTCGGAACGCCCAGATCTCACTGACAGCCTTGAAGCCAGGGAAAATATCCTCGTTGCGTATGACTGCATCGCCAGCAAACTGCTTGTGCTTTCCTGTGCCCAACATATAAACTTGGCCAGCGGCATCAAGCGCCGCAGCGAGTTCGTCCTGGGCTCGTACCTTGGCAAAGTGTCCTAGTCGCTCACGGCGCTGTTTTTCCCGCTGCTTGGCAAGAAACTTTTGCGCCTCATCTAGTACCAAGGCTTCGCGGGCTTCCTCTTCGTCGAGAATGACTTCGAGCATGCGCTGAAGCTTCCATGACGTCGCATATTTGGGGATCTCGACACCGCGTTTCTCCAGTTCTTCACGAACGTTCGAGAGGCGGATCCACATCGCGCGGAACTCCTTGTAGTCAATGTAACCACTTTTGTCTTTGTCATACTTTTCGAAAATCGCCTCTTGCTTGCCGTCGCTTACGTCCATGCCAAAGTATTCGAGCACATCCTGTTCCGCAGTCCCAGATTATTGTCAAAAAGCGAAGAATTACCACCGAGCAAATTTTCATTCCGGGCGTACCGCAAACTCTAGCTCATCAATTTGACCCGTGCCGTCTTCGTCAAACAGCTCGAATGCGTCACGTGGAGCCAGCAACTGCGATGGCGCAAATCCCAAGGTGTTGCCCGACACAGGGTCGACGGCGAACATCGCCATCTTGAATTCGTTCAAGTCGATCTCGCCTGTGCCGTCAGTGTCGCACTTTTTGAATATGCGGATCGCCTTGGCATTAGACATTTTGATGCCAAGATCAGGGAGCTACCAAAAGCGCTTGTCGTTAGATTTCCAATCGGATGGCAGGTTCAACGGTGCAGGCTGCCTTACCATGGCGAGGAATTCGGGAATGGAGATATTCCCGGACCCGTCGGTGTCATATCTCGTGAAGAGTTCCTCGGGCGACATTTTTGCCAAGAGTACCGAGACCTTTTTGCTGTCTGCAGCTTCCTCCTCCTCCTCGCCTTTGTCGTCGCCACCCCCAGTGTTTGCGTATCGATCGATTGTCGCATCGTCGTCGCTCTCGTCACTATCCGCGCCGAAGAGACCCAGGTCGTCCGTGGTCTCGTTCGTTTTGTTCGATTTGCTCCCAGTATCACCATTGTTTGTCGCCGCGAGCGATTCGCTACCACCTTCCGCGATCCGATGACCACGCTTGAAGAGCCCCATCGATCATTTCCGGACGCGGCGCTTCGAAATCTCCAAATAACCGTCGGCGAACCTACACGTCAACCTCAAAACAGTTCCAACAAGGATCCAGAACGAAACGCGCGGCGCTCAGAGGCGCCGGTGACGGGGCAAAATCGCTCGAATTTTTTAATTGGTGCTTTTGGTGAGTAGTGCGAATACGCAAAAGGCCCCCGATTCGCTTCGCTAGCACCTGGCTATCACCTTGAGCAAACGACCTGGTCACTGCTTTACACTGCCGGGCCAAGGCGGTCGAGAACGGAACGCTTCTTGGCCTGGTGATGATCCCCGAATGACGAGGAAGATGACGACTTGCCGCCACGTGACTCCTTGTTGTATCCACTGCCCGAGCGCTTGCGCTCACTATCGTCGTCAAACTCAATCTTACGTTTTTCATTGCGGCTTCCGCCACTACGGCCACCGGATTGCTTACTACGTGACGAGGTGCTCGTAACAGTACGACCACTGCCCTTTGTTGGCGTTTCAGCGCCATCTTCATCGTCACTGCGGCGCTTCTTGCGGTCACGATCACCACTGCGATCACCGCCGTCGTCACGACCACGCTTGGAATCCTTATCACGACGATCTCTGCCGCGATCACGACCTCGACGGTCTCTGTCACGACGATCGCGATCACGTCCACGGTCACGGTCTCTTTCCTTCTCACGTGTTGTGGACGAGGAAGGCTCACCACGGCGCTTCGACTCGCTCGAACGGCGGCCACGAGAGTGGGAACGGGAACGGCTGCGACGGCTGCGGCCGGATTCACGTCCACCGCTACGGCGGTCTCGAGAAGACCCTCGTTCAGAGCTTCGGCGGCGCGAGGATGGCGAAGACTCCCCATTCTTCGCAGCATTGGCTGCTTCATTTTTCCAGGTTGACAATGCCTTTTTCGCATAATTACCGTCTTCGCCACGCTCCTTCTTATCGTCCGTGGAAGTCTCATTGCTGTGCTGTTTTTCAGTGTCACTTGCCATGTCGACGTCCTCTTCGAGAAAGTCCAAGTCAATCGCGGGTGCGGCAACCTCTTCAACTTTCACATCCTGAGCCTTAGATTTCACTACCGTTTCAGACTCGTTCTTGTCTTCCTCGTCACGGGGAGTATTCGCTTCACCACTAGCACCATCAGCACCTTCCGCCGGCTTTGACAAACTCTTCTTCTCGTCACGACGGCGGCTAGCACTTCGCGATCGATCACGGCGCGAAGATGATTCTTTTCCTTGGCTTTCACGATCATGGCGCTTGTGACCACGAGAACGACTGCGACTACGGCTTCGATCGCTCCTAGCTTTCCGCGAGGATGAACGCCTTTCATGCCGGCCACGACTTCGACTGCGGCTGCGGCTGCCGCGCTTTCGGTCTCTATCTCGATCACGGTCTCTGTCTCGTGGTCGGCTATTCGAACGTGCCCCGCCAGCACGACGTTCAGTGTCGCGGGCTTTTCCATCAGTAGATTTGTCACCACCCTCGCGACCTTCATCCTTTGTCAAATCTTTCGATTGCGAGCGGGGGCGACGGCCATTGTCTCGTTCAGCACCACGTTGCGGAGGACCGCGCTCACCCCAGCCGCCACGACCGCCACCGAACGGAGGAGTAGGTCCATCAAACCACGGGCCTGGCGGGCCAAAGTAGTCTGGATGTCCTGGAGGTGGCCCAAAGTAGTCCGGATGCCCTGGAGGTGGGCCAAAGTACCCAGGAGGTGGGCGTGCACCTCCTCTACCACCTCGTCCACCGCCACTTGGACCACCACGACCCCCCGGTGGGAACGGTCCATTGAACCAAGGGGGAGGAGGCCCATCGAACCAGGGACCAGGCGGACGAGGACCGTCAAACCAGGGCCCTGGAGGTCCAAACTGACCGCCTGGCGGAGGAACCATTCCATTCCACGGACCACCAGCCCCAAGGAACCCAGGTGGGTGGTGCGAAGTCTGTCCGTCTGATCCTAACTCTCCGGGGTTTGCCGTCTGCTTGTCATCGACGCCGTCGACCGCAGATCCTTCAGTCGAAACTTGGGTCACACCAGCATCTTCGGTCGGTGGCGGCAACGGAGGAAGCGGTGGATGAGCACCTCCAGCAGGAGGCTGTGCTGGGGACGATTGCGCCGACGACACCTTCTCACCGGGAGTCTCGTCTTCATCACCTGATCCAAAAATGTCACCTCCAAACTCGTCTTCTTCAGCATCTTGGTCCTTCTTGCCATTCTTCTTTATTTCCAATGTCGCGTCTGCACTATCACCCGTTCGTCTCGAAGACGCTTCAGCTGCCTTCTGCTTCGCCAGAGCTTTCTCTTCGGCATCCTTCACCAGTTGCTCCCGCTCTTGTTGCTCAGTGCGTGCTCGGCGGAGAAATTCTTCAATGGATGTTCGCAAAACTTTGTTAGTAAGAAGCTTCTCCGGTGACATGTTGGGCGTCGCGCAAAGTGGGCACGTGAGCTTGTTGTCGATCAAAGCACTACGAAGACACTCGTCACAGGCAGACTGGGAAAGCACGAACGACAGTCAGATTAAAAGCAACGTAGACGAGCGAGAACCATCGAACCACGTACCTCTTGACAGCATTGGATGAGCACGGCGTCGTTCATGAGGCGCTTGCAGAGCGGGCACGCGAGGTGATCAGGAGGATTCGAAATCAACTGGTCAAGTGTTGCCGATCCACCAGACTTGGCCATTAATTTAGAGAAGTTTTTATTCTGCGGCTCTATCACAGCTAGCCCACCCCAGGGGGCATTGACTACCGTCTTACCGGCGCCTACGGGGATCTCGCTCGGATCGCTCACAGGTTTCATGAACGACTTGGGTATGCCAGTCTTCTTCTTCACGCGATGCTGATCGTACTCCGGATCGCCATTCGTCGGGCAATTCTGAATGTAGTGACCCGGAGTACCACAGCGATAGCACACGTAATTCGGAGGCGGCTTCCCCATGATCCCCCCCGGATGCTGGCCCATCGGTCCTCCCGCACCACCAGCAACTCCGGCTCCCCCCATCGGCCCCACCGGTCCGCCCCCTCGGCCTCCGCGTCCTCCCATTGCCCCAAACTCTCCACGACCTCCTCCACGGCCACCGTGGAACCCTCGTCCGGCGCCTGCACCGCCTGGTGGACCATAGTAGTTGACCACTTTGTCTGCGTTGCTGCCAGTCGACGCCGACCACGTCTTGTTGCCCAGTGGGCGCGCGCCACGCATATCTTCTGCCTGTTCGTGGATCGACTGGAGCGCCGCGAGCTCGTCTTCCATAGTCTGTGCACCACCGGAAGCGCCCGTCTACATACACGCGACAAATACGCCCATATCATCAGAAACAAAAAAAACTACTCGACCATCGTCCCGTCTCCAATCCACCTACCGCTTGTGCGGTCGTAGTCGTGACGACGGTGAGCGGCGCCGCCGGAATGCTACAACATATTTTTTTTTCCACCGGTGAGTTTTGTTCGCCTGGATCCACGACAACCCACCACGGAATCCAACCGAGACACGTACTGTTGCGTGCCCGCGGACGCGAGCGGCATGACCGGCGACGTGCGTAGCTGCGCCTGCACGGCGGCCGTGGCGGCTTGCGCGGCGGCCTGCGCGGCCTCGCTTTTCATGCGCGCGAGCAGGCCCTGGCCTTGGGTGGCGCTCGGGATGCGCTTGACGGTCACGCTCGTGTTGCGCGGCAGCTGCATGTTCTCGTCGTCGTAGACCTTGCCATTCTGCGCGTCCGTGATCACGAGGTCGAAATCGAGCCCCTTGGCGAGCTTCTTCTTGTCCACGATCGCCTTCTTGAGGTCAAGCACGCGGATGACCGCGCCCGGGAAGGTCACCGTGTCGAACTCCTTGGCCGACTTGAACTTGAAGTGGATCGACATGACGGCCCGCCGCCACGGATTGCGCTCGCCACCACGACGGTCGGTGGTTTCCCGTGAGTCGAATGGCCCCCTCGTTCTTTCCCCCGCTGAGCCCCCCCCTTCGCTTCCATGGCTATTAAACCTTGCTTCTAAGGTTTTACTGCAGACTATAAGAACAAGCGCGCTCTATTGAGGTGCAGAGAGAGGGTCGGTCAAGTCAGCAGCACGTGGACCATATCGGGGATCCTCTTATTAGAGCGCCCTACTGGCTTTTGAGTTTGGATTTGAATATCCAAAAAAGAACCGAGAGAGATGCGTGAGCCGACGCCGCCGTTGATCGCGACGCGCGCCACCGCCGGAAGGATGCCACTCGCCTCCACGCCCACGCGTCTCGCGACGACCCACGCGAAGGCGCTTAGTACCAACGCGAGTATGGCCACCGCCAGCAGCCGTCGCTCCGTCAAGAGCCTCCTGAGCGACGTGCCAGTCGTACCGCCGTTGCTCTCGGTCGTGCTCACGCCGACGGCCACGCCCGCGAGCGACGACAAGGAAAATCGTGTGACGCCGAATCAGGTGACCGCCAGCAACACGCCGACGCGCGTCGCGCCCAGGCGCACGCCCGAACGCATCTACGAGAGCGTACTCGACGCCCACGGCAACGTCACCATGTGCTCGTACCTCAAAGGTCGCTTTCTCGGCAAGGTGTGTGTGTGTCTCTCTCTCTCTCTAGCACAGTGGTGATGTGGTGGTTAATCCTAACTGTGCGTGTGTCGCTCGCGGTCTGGTAGGGCGGCTTTGCGAGCGTCTATGAGGTAGTCTGCGAGCGCTCGAGCCGCAAGTATGCGTGCAAGTTGGTGACCAAGCGCTCGCTCGCCAAGCCCAAGGCCAAGGCCAAGTTCAAGTCGGAAATCAAAATCCACAAGGCACTGCGCCATCCGAATGTAGTCCAGTTTGAACGCTACTTTGAAGACGACGAGAACGCCTACATTTTGCTCGAGCTGTGTCGCAACCAGTCGCTTTCGGATCTGTTGCGTCGCCGCAAGCGGCTCACCGAGGCGGAAGTGCGGTTCTATATACGTCAACTTGTGGACGGACTCGCGTACCTCCACAAAAATCTCGTTATCCATCGTGACCTCAAGCTCGGCAATCTATTCATCTCGTCCGAGATGAAGCTCAAGATCGGAGACTTTGGGCTCGCGGCGTTGCTGGACAATGAATTCGACCGCAAACGGACGCTCTGCGGCACGCCCAACTACATTGCTCCGGAGATCCTCACAGGTCGAACAACCACTGGTCACAGCTTTGAAGTCGATATCTGGTCTATGGGTGTCGTAATGTACACGCTACTTGTCGGCAAGCCGCCATTCGAAACTGAAGATGTCAAGGAAACATACAAGCGCATCCGCGTCGGCGAGTACTCGTTCCCGCCTGAAATTGAAATCTCCGAGAGCGCCAAGTCGCTCGTCCGTAGCATTCTGCGAGTGGAGCCTCACCTACGGCCCTCTCTAAACGCTATCCTCGCCCACCCGTTCTTCTCGGAACGACCGACAATGTCATCATTACCCAGGTCTGCCCTATTGGCGACACCTCCTGAATGTAAACGCGCGATTGCGTCCAACAAACGCACAATGGATGCGCGTTCATATGAACAACCTCCTCGATACCCGCTTCGAAGACGAGACGTGAACAGCGCGCGAGATTTCGAGCACGCGACTCCTGGAACGGGACCCTCAACCGTGATAGTGCAGCCGACGAAGTACACACTTACTTCTCCGGTGGCGAATGATGCAGAGATTCAAACTACAATGGTGCTAGGCAAAAGCACAAACAGCAGCAATGCGAGTGCGGAGAGATCTCCGAACAGCAAAAGGTCCCTCAGTTTGAAAAAGTCAACCGGATTCAACGCAAGTCGGGCAACCACTGCGACAAGTGACACTCCAGTCCTTACTGCACACGGAGAGGACGACGATATAGAGACAACGAGCAATGCCAAGGACCCCTTCCACGTCGTGCAAGAAACCTTGACGCATTTTTTCACTCTCGAAGAGAGCGCCCAAAATGAACAGACGCTTGATGAGTTTTCAAGTGCAGCGGCGATTTGCGCGGCAGCGAAGCAAGTGAAAGATATTCAGGTCGAACGAGCTGCAGCCCAGTCTCAACCCTTGGTACCGGCTCCGATCTGGCTTTCCCAGTGGGTCGACTACACGTCGAAGTACGGTATGGGGTATGTGCTATCCGATGGCTCTTCTGGTGTCTACTTCAATGACTCGACAAAGATTGTCGCATCCTCGGATGGCATGACACTTGAATACGTTGAGCGTGTGGCGGAGATCTCTGTTGCCCCTGAACCGTTCGTTCGTTGTCCAGCTGATATGTACGACCCTGCGCTCAAGAAGAAAGTGACATTGCTCACACATTTCAAGAGCTATTTGATCGATGAACGAGAGAAGAAGCCCGAGATTGCTGCGTTCGAGGAAGATGTCAAGCGACTAGCTCACTCCAGTGAGCAAGTGAAGAGTTGTCCAACTCGAATGGTGTATATCAAGAAATGGGTCAAAACGAAACATGCCGTGCTGTTCTTCCTATCCAACCACACATTCCAGTTCAACTTCTACGACGCCTCAAAGCTTATCTTGTCATCTTGCGGCCGGGTTGCGACTTATGTCGACAAGGACGGAAAGCTTGACGTGTACTCGACAGCAATTGCCATCTTGGATCGCGAGCCTGGCGACCTGACGAAACGGCTTCGCTACGCACGTGACATGTTCGAGCAGATTGCTCGAGTGAATGCGGCTGCGTCGCAGCCCTCCGAGCCTGAATGTGAAAAAGCGTAAACCCGTTAGATATGATGATAATATAGTTATAGTATTGAATGCATTTCATTGAATGGAGGCGACTGCAGCCCGCACGGCGCCTACACCGCCATTGATATCTGGAGCCGTTGGCCGGTGGTAGAAGGAGGTTGTGTAGTTCAGTCCACTTGGTCCCATCGTTGGATTTCGCATGAGCTGTCCCGGGCGAAGGGACTTGCTGGATGATTCAAGGCTCGCTCGTTGCATGTCTACGATAGCCTTGGTGAGCTGCTCGACTCGAGTTTGTAGTTCGCGCAGAGTGGCGAGTTGCTCGTGCTCCTTGGCTTTCTTCACAGGCAGCTCGTACCGGATTCCATCCTCGAGAGTCGCCAGGCCAGACCCCACAGCACTCGTGTCGTCGTCACGATCAAACGCCGACTTGAGGAACAATGTCTGCTCTAGTAAGTTGAGGTTCGGCACTTCGATGATCTGCTCGATGAACCCAGCCGCAGTTGCTCCAGCGGATCGCGGTCTGCGACCAGAAGCGGTGCGGCTTGTCGATGGCGAGTTGTTTCCTTCAAGTTCGCGGGGGCTTCGTGCTGAAACTTGGCTGGCCACACCTTCGATTGGAGTGAAGGCACTCACATCTGGATGCACGACGGATCGCTTGATCTTGGTCACAACGGCGGCCGCGGGCGGCGCTCGCGCCACTATCTCTGCACTGCGATTCAGTGCTCGATTGACGACATCTTTGGCGTCAGCCGCGAGTGGCAGTCCCTTGAGCTTCGCCAGTACGCCTTGCGTGATGTCACGCTTCGCATTCGAACGAGTCACGTGGGCCGACGGTTCCGTGCGTTGAATCTTATCGATCGACGGCGCTACCTGCGTTGGATCGCCTGTGGGGTTCGACGATTTGCTCGTTCCGTTCGACGGCGGCGAATGTGACGGTGGAACCAGCAGTGCGAGATACTTGGCTGTGCGTTCACTCTTGCGTTGCGATTTCTCCATGCGCAGGATGGCTGCCGCATGACTCTGCAAGGCCTCAGCCTCTGCGGCGTCCCACACGTCCGAGTACGTCGTGGCCATCATGGCAATGAGAATGTTGAGCAGCACGATGACGACCGCGACGAGATGCGTGACAAGCAGAAAGTTACCCATGTACCAGAGCCAACCCTTGAGAGCTGTGTCTTTGAAGACAGTATAGTCGATTGAACCAAACAGCATGAGAAACACTGTGATGAACGAGTTGGTGTAGTTTTCATAGCCGCTTTGGCCTCGCAGGAGAATGTAAAAGGCACCACTGTAGCCGCAGATAAAGACCGCGTAAAGCATGAGGAAGCGAACGACATCCTTGACCATGTGGGACATCATCGCGATGAGCAAGCCTGTCTCCGTTGAGACCTGAAGAAATTGTAGCAGATTGACCCATAGGGAGACGATGATGAGAGCGAGCACACTGTTCCGCTGATCCTGGAGCGGGAGTCCCTGGAATTCGATCGGGATACTCACAAGAATCGCGACGTAGGTGACGAGATTGAGGATGTTCCAGAAGGAGAATAGATACTCGCGCATCGAGTCGCCCAGGAACTCGTTCAACTCTACCTTGATGAGCAAGTACACGCAACAAAGCCACGCGAGCGCGCGGCTAGAGGCGACCCAGTAGTCGAAGCTTGATTCGAGTTGGACCCAGTCTGGGTCGGCCCAGATCGTCGGAACGAAATAGCTCGCGAGTAGCATCGCGTACGCGGAAAACTCTCGGCGAAACTTGGTCCGCGCAAAACTTTTCCACTTGGCCTTGAGCAGATACTTCATCACGCGATGCGACAAAATCTCGCGTGCGTTCACACTGCGGACAACGAGCGCCAGCGCCGTGTCTTCGATGGGGACATGGGGCTCGCCGTAGAGCGCACGCAATTGCGAGTACCGCACGCCGATGAGACCACGCTTGGAGTGATTCAAGACGGTCGCAAAACGATCCAAGTACGTCGGGACCGCGCCTGGCGTCTTCTCCAACAGATACGAGAAGAACTCGTGGTCCCACTCGCCCGACCACGTGTTGGGCTGTTGCAGCAGCCACTGGGTCATGTCTTCGTTGCCCACCTCTGCAGCAGCACGCAGCGGCGTGAGTCCTTCGAGAGCCAAATTGGGGTTCGCGCCGTGCGCTAGTAGCACTTCGCAAATGGGGATTTGGCCCTCCTGAGCCGCCTCGAGCAGCGGCGTCCAGCCCGAGTTGTCCTTCACATCCGGCGGGATGCCCTGCAGCAGCAGCCGCTCGACGAGCTCGTGGCAGTTGGCCCATCCGACGATGACGTGGAGAAGCGTGGAGCCGTCGGCCTCGCGCCGGATGAAAATGTTGTCCAAGAGGTCTAGCTCATGGAGCGGATCCATGCTGAGGTATAGTGAAACCAAGTCAGTACGTAGATGATCCACAGCGGCGTCGAGAGGAGCGGCTCACATGATGCGAGCGACGACCTCGTCAAAGGCGGCGTTGGGCATGACCTCCCACTCGATACCGTTGTTCACCGCCGCGAAGGTGTCGCCATCTTGCTCGGCGTCGCCGCCGCCGCTGAGACCGTCGGGGATTAAAGGCGGCACGACGGACGTCGTCGCTGCTGAGTCGTACGTATCTCGCTCAATAGGAGAGGCCCCCGCTGTGGGCATGAAGAGATCGTCGGTCTCTCTGACGGCGTTGGCCACGACCACCAGCGCGTCGCCGTCCTCGTCGTCGAGGAACGTCGACGACTCCATTACTGCCGACGCAACGGCCATTGGTCGGGTTGTGACAAGGGTCTCGCAGAAACGGATACCATCAGATATGGAAGATTTTCAGGGTACGACACATCAAATTTTGAGACAGGCAGCAATATCTGTGACGTGCGCAGCATGAGCTCGAACGACGTGATCTATAATACCAACTCCTCTATTAGCGTTCCAACGAGTGTTCTGTTGATAAAGGCACCTGCTGCACCAGTGAATGTCGCACTGACTTGCGAGTCGTTTCTGTTTCTGCCATGGGCTCGAATTCTCTCTCGCTGCGGTGACGGACGCTTGAATGCGTTGTCCCATTGATTCATACTTGCTGTACGAGTAGTGGCGGCACCGTGCTGCACCCCGTCAACGCGATCCTTTATGAAATCATATTTTCTGAAGAATGGAATCTATTACATGAAGAAGCACTTCGCTTGTGCTTGCTGTGTCAACACAATGGAATCTGCACGTCGTGACCTCGCATCTTCTTGTGCAGCTTGTGCGAGCTCTCATCACGGAACACGCCCTGCAACATGTACGACTGCGCATCCACGTCGGCACCCACATCGGCGTCTTCATTGTGAAGGAACGGAATGTCGGGCCGCATGCGGAACTTGCCGCGTGTGATGTAGTAGTTCTGCTCGAGGTACACAAACGGACGGATGAATACGGCCTTGCCAAACCTGTAGCTCATCATGCTCTGCGAGCGGATCAGCGCGTTGGCTCGAAGTGGGTTGTTCATGAAGACCTCGGCCGAGTTGCGTTGGTACGTGCGCCAGAAGGTCTCCACCTCGCCTCCAAGTGAGCCTTTGCGGTATCTCCATGCGACGGTGACGAGCCCACGTGCGACGAGCATGAGGAAGCTGAAGAGAATGCCGTAGGAGATGATTTTGCCAAGTGGGTAGTAGATGTAATGCAGTGAGTCGCGCTCATTGGAGCGGTCACCCCAGGTGTAGCGTGTGTAGGCCGCATAGAAGCTGAGGATAGTGGGTGTCGACGGCGAGAGGCGGCGTTGGCCGTCCACTAGACCATACTTGAGCACGCAAATGTTCATGATATCGGTGTAGGCCATCGCGACACCGATCAGTGTCGAACACATGATCTCTAAACTCGTCACATACGTGAACTCGGTGATGAGCGCCGCGAGCTTCTCGTTGAGAGGCACCAGTACATTTCGCCAGGCACGGTCAATGATGATGAGAACGATCACCCAGATGCGGAACATACTCATGTACGCACTGATGATCACGTACAGGTTCTCCCCCCAAGCGAAGACGTTCGAGTTGGGAATGATATAGAGCCACGAGAGCACCGTGTCGAATAGCATGAGCGTCGTGAGCAACGGCTTGCGGTACGAGACCGACGCGAGATCTGTGTACAAGAGCATCTTGGACAACGTGCTCGCCTTGTCGTCCTTCTTCTTCTGCACAGAGACGGTGCCGTCTTCATCATCGGCGTGGTCTTTGGTCGACGTCGTGGTGGCTTTGGAATCTGCCGAGTACTGTGACGTCCGCGACCAGGTGATGAGTGGACGGACGACGTTAAGTGCGACCGTCGCACAGTCCGTCGCGTTGATATAGAAGATGACAAACTCGATGATGATCATCACAAAGTACAGCACTCCGTCAACCCCGAGGTCGACCTTGTCAAAGTGCTGGAATAGCTTCTGGCCGTCGACCGTGTGCTCCATGTGGTAGCGGGTTTGCATGAACGCTCTCGCGCGGAGAAACACGCCGCTTCCAAGCGAGAGATAGTCGATCGTGATCCACTGCATCCCCATCATGTCGCAGAGCGCGCGGTAGTACTTGCCGGTGGTCTCGGTGATGTGGAATTTGACAGTCTCGTTGGTCTCCATGCTGCGCCAGATGCAACCATGCTCCATCGGTCGTACCAGGCGAACCTTCTGACCTCTTGGGGGTACGTGCATGGCCTCATAGCACAGTGCTGTCTCCCACAGACTCGTGCGGGATCCGAACGTCGACGTCACGCGCTTCAGGTCGTCCTTGATGGTCGGGATGTCGTCCTTTGCGATCATCGTAGCGAGTTTGTGGCGGTAGCCGCGCTCGTCGAGATTAAAGTACGACGCGAACTGTCCGCTGGTGTACGGAGGCGACGTGAGTGGGTCGTCCACCAGATCCGCGATTATACCCGTGGCCCACAGGAACGAGTCGAGGCGGTGCGTGCCGATGAACATGCGCTCGTCGTAGTATTTGACGTCGCCGAGGGTGCAGTTGACACCATACGACGAGAGGTGCGCGGGCTTCCCCGGTGGGAGTGTGGAGGGATAGAGCGCGTCGCACTCGAGCGCCAACGCGTTCCACATGTTGTGCGACGAGAGCCACGTGCCGTTGGCGTCATGGATCGCCTTGGTCATGTCGTAATCCGTCACGGTCTCAGGCGTCTGCAGGATAAATGAGAATGTCGCGTACGTGCCGCACATGTCGATCTTGTAGTAGAGATCTTTGAGATCCATGAAAGCGAGAAACAGCGTCATGCCGATCATGCCGACGATGCTTATCTGCTTGCTGTTGATCTTCGCGGATGGTGCCATCGCGGCGGCGACGGACTAACGAACTGGTCGGTTGTTGCGTCCGACTGGAATTCCCAAACGGTGAGCCTACGCAGACCGACAGACACGACGAGGCGTAGGACCACAACCAGTGGTTTCGACCCGCTGGTAGGGTTCTGAAACGACCGCTTCGTGGAGGAGGAGGTCCTTCCCTCTCCATTTCATGGCAAGTCTGTCCAACGGTCATCTTTCCAAGTTTAGCAAAGTCGTGAGCAGCATCGTCGATGTTCAGTCGACTCGAATCGACACCATTGTCGCTCCTCTCCCTCTCGGTACCAACGGTCCGTTGCAAAGTGAAACGCCGCGCTGTCCGTTGGCAACGGTCAACGATCCGACATCAAGCACAGACCCAAGACGCTAGAACTACATCAGGCCTGTTTCATCCCAACGCCAAGGGGCGTACGTATCCGTATCCTCGGTCATGAGCAACACGTGAATAGCGGCCACGGTCTGAGCTGGGCAGCCTTGACTTTGGGGTTCGCACGTCGGATCGGTCTCGTTGGTACGTAGTTTTGTATTGAATAGGATCAGCGCACGCCCTTTCGGGACTGGAGGGTCCCAGCTGGCCAACTTCAACTTGGCTATGCTCGTGGGCAAGCGTGGGGATCGCCGACCTGTCGAGCTCGTCTTCAACCGCGACATTTGCGATCGCTGCGGCATGGCCGTCGACTGTGCCGTCTTCCATGTCGCATTGGTTCGCAAGCCATCCACAGTGCGATCCGTCCAGCAACATGGCCACCGGTCAGCCAAGTATGTCTAAGCTGGTTGTTGGTCGTCGGGCGACATCGCGAAGCTGTGGTATTGCGACAGCCTGCAGCTCTCACCTATTATCAGGGATGGCCGGGGGGGGGGGGGGGGGGGG
>JAADVY010000268.1:0-20874 GCA_023336035.1 Pythium plurisporium
CGAATGATATTCTTGGCGCTCTCCCCGCGCGCGAAAGGAAAGCGCCGCCTCGCCCGAAATAGCCAGCTCGCGCCCCCACGGCTCCGCGTGACACGACGACTTGTCGGGCAAGAAATAACCGGCGCGGCCCAAGACCGAGCCGCCACCACCCGCGACGTCGCCGCCGCGCGAAGCCGCAGCCGTCTGTGCGCGCTCTGCCCCCGCAGCATTGCGGCGCCCCCGCTCTCTCCGGCCGGCCGCGCCTTTGACGCGCTCCCTTCCTGCTGCTCCACGCCGCTGCCCTCGCTCGGCCGTTCCGACATGACGGCTGCGGAGACACCGGCCCCGTTGCCCGGTGTGGCAGCCACCACGTCGGCCATTTCGAGCATACCACTCGGCAGCAGTCCGCCGGTCCAGGCCGCCATGGGCAGTAACTTCCAGCCCAAGCGACCCACGCTCTCGCGGTTCTTCAAGCGGTATCCGTACGGCGAGCGGCGGTCCCGTGCGGTCGCGCCGGCCGACGCGATGCCTTCCCACTCGACCAAGTCGCGTCGCCGCAAGGCCGCGTCGGACGTGACCAAGAACCGCGACGGCAGCGTCATCCACGTGCGCCGCCACCACCGCTTCCGCCTCATGGTGGGCGAGTTCATGCGCAAGCTGTACGTCGAGCTCTTCTTCGTGATCATCGTGCTGTGCTACGGCATCTTTGTGCTCGTGCAGATCAACATGGCCGAGAGCGACCTTCTCGAGTTCAAGAGTGTGATCGACGTGACGGATATCACGGTCGGCTCGATTCTGCTGCTCGAGATTTTGCTCAAGATTTTTGCGTACGGCATCGACTATCTGCGCAGCGGCTGGTCGCTCTTTGACGCGATCGTGATTGTAGCCAGTTTTGTGTTGGGTATTCTCGCGGCGAGTGGCACGACGTCGATCGTGCTGCTCAAAATCCTTCGCCTCCGCGTGATTCTTCGCATTCTACGTGTGCTCGTGGTGTTTGAGCGCCTCAAACAGCGATCGCAGTCGATGAATCTCACGTTGAAGCACCAGATCACCACGCCAGTGGAGCACGTGCTGCGGTTACTAAACGATCTTCGCTTCCATCCTGCGCTGCGAAAGCAGATCCGCGACGACATCGAATATTCGATTGATGTCATCAAGAACAACCGGCTTTACGACGCGAACGATGAGATTCTCCAAGCGGAGGGCGTTGACGATGATACCCAGCAGTGGCTGCGCGGTGAAATGATCAAGGTGAAAGACACGGCCAAGGTGCTCAATGATGATGTCGAAGAACGGTCCTCGCTTGGCCCAAATGATGGGAACGGCAACGCAATCGCGGCTGCAAACGAAGGAACTTCAATCAGTGCACCGAGTGTTGGGCGCTCCAACGGCTCACCAACGACAACAATTCGGCGCAGTGTGACAATGAAGGAGTTGCTACCACCGCTTGATCCCGCCGCGGAGTTTGAGCTGCAATCATTGATGCTGAATGTCGGTTCGTGGGTCTTTGACATTTTCCGTGTCAACATCGTCACGAACGGTAACGCGCTATGCCATCTTGGGTACCACTTGGTGCACGATCTCGCGTCGTCGACCTTGCAGATTGAGCAAGTGACTTTGGTGGCTTTCCTCATGGAGATCCAGCGGGGGTACATCGCGACGAACCCTTACCACAACGCGATCCATGCAGCTGACGTCATGCAGACCACTTATTACTTCCTGTTGCAGCCCGAGTTGCAGCCATTTCTGAGACCGCTTGATCGGGTTCTCGCACTTATCGCCGCAGGCATCCACGACTTCAAGCACGACGGATTCAACAACAGCTTCCACATCTCAACGGCATCGGAAATCGCATTGCGGTATAACGACCACGCGGTGCTGGAAAACTACCACGTAGCCCAATCGTTTCTCGTGATGAAGAACCAGGAATTCAACATCCTCGGTAAACTGTCCAGTGACGACTTCAAGTATGCGCGCGAAATGATCATCCAAATGGTGCTTGCAACGGATATGGCAAAACACTTCGAAGATGTGGCATTATTCAAGGCAAATATTTTGCCTGCACCAAACGAGGAACTCGCGATCAAGAACGTTGGCGACAAGAAATTGCTCCTGAAGATGATTTTGCATACGTGCGATGTGTCAAATCCTGCAAAGGACCGGGAGATTATGCTGCGCTGGACCGAGCGAGTTGTTGACGAGTTCTTCTTGCAGGGTGACATGGAAAAGCAGCTCGGTCTGGCCGTTTCACCATTCATGGACCGCGATACGATCGTCCTCAAGAAAATGCAAGTCGGTTTCGCGGACTTCATCGTCTCACCCTTGTTTAGCGTGTGGGCCCAGATCTTGCCAAATGTAAACGCTGGTCCATACAAGACTCTACAGGGAAACCGGGACTTTTGGTTTGGCTTGTCGGAAGATTTCAAGCCACACATGATCAAGGACGTTGTACGAGATTTGGGTGCGAGGAAGCGCTTGAGCCAAGCTCAAGCCAGTCATGAAGATGTGGCCTCCATCAACACCGGGCGTGTGCGAAAAAGCGTTGCAAGCCTTCTAATGAGCTCGGATGACACATGAAACAAGAATGATATGGGGCAATTTTGGATGTACATAGATGCAAACCACACTAGGATACAGCTCGCTCAACGACATCATTGCAGAGCTTCGCGCTCGACTACAACGATAATTTATGCCATAGAACCACTTGGGGCCAGTTTATTTCGCCAGAGTGTAGTATTTTTTGCCGATGGGATCGTAGTAGCAGCGCAAGATAGGATCGTAGATCAACTCGATTGATGACGACGCGCTATGGCCTGCTTTGCTTGTCGATCGTCGAGTCTGGACTTGAGATCGGTCTGACGCGGAGCTGGCCGCGCGTTTTGCATGTTGGCCACGATCTGAAGATACCACCGTTGAAGACAGAGGTAGCTGAGACCAGTCTGTCGACTCAAGCAAACTCGCTAAGCGCCTTTCAGAAGATGTCTTCACTCTTGATGTGGATAACCTCGGAGGTGATATGGACCTGTTGAACTCTTTTGCGACCGTCGTCGGCATCGAAAGTGATACGCTTTGCACATTTGCCGATTGTGATTCATTCGTCTGCACTCGCCCACAGGTTTTAGACGATCCTGATCTCGACCTCGTGGTATCATCTCGGCTAGACATGCCATCCAGAAACTCCTTCGCGTTGCCATTTCTCTGTGGTTGAATGTCCGAATCTGCGTCTCGCGTCGCCCTATCAACCTGTGTCTCGTAAGAGTTGTGATCGCGGTCATGAATCACAAGCTCATCTGCAAGGAGCAAGAACGATGAGGTCGTCATTTTGGGTATCATACACCAAGGCCTCGAGTTTCTTACCGAAATCGAAGCTGTCTTCATCCGCGAGATCATAACTTTGTGGCGCTGCAGACAAATTTTTCTCCTCTTCAGTGAGCCTCCGGTGCTCGTTTCGAACGATTTTGCTCCTAGGCGCAGAGACCATTCATGTCAAACATGAAATACGGGACCACTATCCAATAACAACGTACATGCCATCAGAGGTCGTGGCGGCCACAACATCCGAATTGTCAATGTCGACACAAACAGGCTTCGGAGGGCTAACAGAGAAGTCGAAACTGGACTGAAGTAGATCATCATCTTCGACTTTGGCCGTGAAATCTGGCTTCTGGACAGTCGCATCGACGGAGTCGATTCTCTGCCATGTGCTATCAGATGTCAGTGGCAGAGTTGAATGGGATACAGCCACTCCCGGCTTAGATCCTGGTTCCTTTACAGTGCGCACCAGATCGTAATCACCCAAATCTTGGTCTGGAACAAAAACACTTTCCTCGACCTCATCGTTGTCGTCTGGTGCGCTCTCTTTAGCGACACCACCACACTTCGCTGGGTTGCCATCTCGAAGTTCACTCGTGGACGTGGTTGTATTTTCCTTTGCAAGACTGCGGTCTCCTGCGATAGGATCGGTGGATATCTCGCTGACTTTGCCACGCGCTTTTGCCGAGCTCTCTTGTAATTTCGATTCGCCGCCTTCCTTTGAGTAAGATAACGAACCAACTGAATCCTCCAGTAACGAGTCCCAATCAAAGAGCTTGCTTGTGCTTGAGACAGACTTTTCTGCCCTCTTTGGGTTGGACTTCACAGCGGAAGCCAGCTTATTGGGGTCAAACGAGAATATGGTGGACGAAAACATACTTTCGTGTTTCTTCGCCGCGTGGGCCCGACGCAGCACCATGGGCTCTGGAG
Source organism: Pythium plurisporium (assembly GCA_023336035.1). Taxonomy (NCBI): domain Eukaryota; phylum Oomycota; class Peronosporomycetes; order Pythiales; family Pythiaceae; genus Pythium; species Pythium plurisporium. Next base: position 4,222 of record JAADVY010000268.1, read on the forward strand.
AGCGCAGCAGCTCAACTTTGCCCCATTCGTCAGCTGCAGACTGGTATGGAGGTGTAAAGGCTCCGATAGTCGGTCGATATTGAAGATCTTCAGGATCCGATTCGATCGAGAGATGTTGCAGGAAAATGTTGTTGTCTCTCTCTTCTTCTTCTTCGGCTTCCTCGGTTAGTTGGTCCAGCTTGGACTGAATAGCAGCTATCACGTTCTGACGGTGTTGCTTTCGTTTGCTTGTTTTTGCTTCTGTTTCACCACCTACTTGCCCATCGCGATGCAGCTGAAATGGTGAAGGTTCGCCTGGACATACATAGGTGGTGTCGCTGTCCTCAATGAGACCAACCGACAGCGTATCAACATCCCCCTTCCCACCACTACCGGAGACATTTCTGGACGACTGGTATGAGTGTGATGGTGTTGGAAGTTCCTGCTTCGACAGAGCTTCACTCATCGCACGGCCATGGAAACGTAACGGGGAATGAGGAGTCTTCAGGCTGGTAAGTTCGCGATCAGAGTGTGTGATCGGTGTAACCTCGTCTCTTGTTTGGGTGACTGGAGTTCGACTTGATTCCGCAGTGTGCGCTCTAGGTTGGCTCATTTTACTACGGTCCGTTGAAGTTATTCCTTTCTCGGGGGCATGACTGCGATTTTCGCTGGAATTTCCTCGTGCAGCAGATTTTGTCTTTGCAGCGGTTGCAATGGGAGCACTCTTTCCTCCAGTCGAAGTTGGTCTCGCGCTCGGGGCCACTTGGCGCACTGACCCCAATGCGTCACTTCCACCATTTCTGGAAGGTGGTGGATAAACATCACGTTCTGAATACATCACAAAGTACTCTGTCGGAATAGGAAGACATGATGGAGCAGCACTGAAGATAAATTGACGCGGAATTTCCTTCATTTCTGCAAACGCACCGACTGCAATTGGGACGCTGCCGGGATCTTTGCTTTGGAGGCGTTGATTCTTGAAGTGAGCCAACTGTGTCTCGAGCTTATCCTGTAGAGCTTGGCAAAACGGCGCATCTTTCATGGTGAAGATCCGCTTGATACGACAACTTCCGCTGATGAAGATAGACTCCATCGACCGGTATGACGAACCGGGGAAGAAATGTTCGGTCAACGCCTGGAGATCGAAGACTAAGTTCATCCATTGATCCCGCGGTATGCAGTTGTTGATTGGGATCTGCACATGTAGTGCGGTTGTGGTCGTCTCACGGAAGGCAGACGCAAACACGAGCCGGCGGCGGGTCTTCTGGAAGTCGGAAAACCCGATCTCGACAGAGAAGGAGCGTGTGTGCGGTACCAACAACTGGAGCACAAGAAATCTTTGAGTAAGCCCCAACGTCGAAGAAGATGAAGTAGTCGACTTCGGCAGGTGCATCTTTGTTTCCGAGCTACCATCCATGTGGAAAGCATTTCCTTTGATCGTTTTATCGAATGACTTGATAATCTTGCCTTGTATTCTCCATGTCGAAGCGGGAGCTTTGCCCTGTGCGCTGAGTAGCTCCACGTAATCCCCACCCTGGAAGTATGAACCCGGAGCGCTGGACATCCTGCTCAACGTCTTCGTCGTTTGGTTTCGTCCGTCTTGGCAGACCGAGTTGAACTCGTTGCGTCTCTTCGTTTTTGTTCTGATCTGTAACGGTACAGCGTGAAACTGTGTTGCTCACCTCCAGTTCTCACAATATTAATGTGATCAAAGCGACGACGATAGAGAAGATGACTTCATAGAGCATCTGCGAGCAGAACTAGAACATTGAGAACTGGATTCCCACTACGACTGCGAGGACAGCTTACCTTTGGTGCAAACACGCTCCAGATAAACAGATGAAATCGCATAAAGAAGACGACGATCCTGCGACTCGCAAACGACGTTAGTGAGCCTTTCCAGCCGAAGCAAAGACTCCGCACAGCACTCACGTGTAGAATGCCATTCGAAATCCTTGGTAAGATAGCAGGATCCACAGCGATGCAGGCGTCGAGTTGCTGTTTGGGCGATCCTGAGGGAGTTGAATCCACTCCGTCAACCTTGCAAATACCACCAATGGCCCGGAAAACACGTTGATGAATGTCAGCGCCCCAACGAGTTCTTGAGAGTAGCCTTCGAGGCCGTGGTACGATTGGCTAATGTCAATTGTTGTCACCAAGTGCGAGTTGCCAAGCGCAAAAAACGCGGCATACGCCATCCAAACGGAGAACAGAGCAGTAAATGGAGCGGATAAAGACGCTGAATGAGCTCTGAAGGTCACCGAAAGAAACTGCAAAAGCACACATAGAATAGCCAACGTGGGCAAGTTGCTGGGTTTCTGCACCGCGGATGTGAGTAGCCAAACAGCCATCTCGCACGACGTAGACGCAATCTTGCCTCGACAGAGCATGGAAAGAGCAATGAGAAGGAATGCAGCGCCATAGACACAGCGAGCGGCAAAATTGATCGAGTCCGGAGAGTCGTCTGTTTCGATAAGCTCGCAGCGCCACGCACTGGTGAGCATGCCCAGAACAAAGATAACACCAACACCTCTCAAGGCGTAATCTGGCTGTGTCCCCTTCGAGCTTCGAAGTGAACCAACGAAGATTGTACACACGATGGTAGCGAAATAGGCTGATTGTGGAAGCTGAACAGACTTGAGCAGTGGACCAGTGGACCACACGGAAAGGGAATCATCACTGGCAAACTCGTTACCTGGGAGAGCTGGGTCAACAGGAATATTGTTCAAACGCGCAAAGTTGATGACTTGGCTTCGCTCTCGAAGTAGCCGAACACACAATAGACTCGCACAAATTGGCATGGCCAAACTCAAGCATTCCTTCTTTTTGTAGTTCGATTTTGCGACCTCAAAAAGTATCGCTATGAGGAACGTTGTAGCGACGAGGAATACGGTGGCGTGCTCATTTTCAATCGAAGACGTCGACGATAAACTCACAATAGTCATGATGAATGACCCAATCACTACGCGAGCGACAAGACTGGACAAGTCACGACCTTCTAGCAGCATTGCCGTGTTCGCGTAAAAAAACGCCAATGATGCACTCACAAGAAGCGTCACGACCCCTGCTACAATGAGCATGGTATTGTACTCGGAGCCGTCGCTCCGGGCAACCTTCACTTGCAGTTCTGCACACGCAGCGCGGAGTGAGTGCAAAAGATCTTCGTCCTCCTCCGCTGGAATCACATCTTCGACAACCGTGAATCGCATTCGCAGTCGTTCGTCCAGTTCAATCATGCGTGGTGAGAAAGCCTCGGTCCCCGGTGACTTGACTCTGGCGAGTGTACGCAGCTGAAGAAAATTGCCGTAGAGCGCCTTTAAGAGCTCCAAACGAGACGCCATCGAGAGAGACCTTGTCACAATCTGGTCAAGCAAAACACCGGTGCTGTACATTGGGATAGGAAGACCAAACAGAGCAGCGATCGTGGGAACAAGATCAACTTGCATACGCCGCTCGGGTGTCTTGACTTGTGCGTTGGACCCAAGTGGACGCCCATCACCACGCATGAACGCCATCAGCGCCGATGACTCTTCAACTGTTGCACCGCCGTGGTTGCCGATCTCCGACATGCCGTGGTCACTGCACAGAGCGATCAGTGTTGGCTTGACGAGGTCCGCGTCATCACCTGCGGCTTCGCGCCGGGCTGCATCTTGGTGACGCACGGACTCGTACACGAGCTTGACGACGTCGTCCATCTCATGGAGTTTGTCCTGCATCAGCGACGACCGCGGTCCGCGCAAATGGCCGACGTGGTCAAGTCCAAGATAGTGGAGCACGAGCACGTCCCAGTCGCGGCTCTTGGCGTGCTGCATCGTCGGGTCGAGCTCGTCTCGCAGGTGACGTGTGACGTTGGTGTCCACCTCGACGGTATCGCGCGTGTAGAAGCCCGAGGTGCCCTCGGACCGCTGGAATGCATCTGGGAAGAGCTTGAGCCACGTGTCGTCCCCGTAGAACACAATGCGGAACCCGCTCTCGCGCATGAGCTGGATGATATTCTCGTCTGCGAGCGCCACCGAATTAAAGTTCTTGAGAATGTCGATAAATGCCGGTGGCTTTCCCGAGAGCAGCGCCTTGAGGCGCGGCATCGTGACGGTCGGCACGCTGGCGTGGGCCACAAAGGCCGCAGCCCTGCCGCTTGCCAAAAGACGCCGCGTGAACTGCATGTGCTGGCTGAGCTCTTGGCTGTTCTGGGCGTGGTGCTGATTGCCGTAGAGCGCTTCGCTGCCCAGCACCATGTCGGCGCGCATCGCGTCGATGAGCACGACGACCAGACGGTCGTACTGCCGCGTCGGGTGCAGTGCTGCGCTCGCATCGGTCGTTGGCGACGGAGCTCTCGTGTGGCCCGCGGACGCCATGACCGTCGGCGAGAAGAAGACCTCGTGGAACTGCAGCAGTCCGCACGCGCTCCAGAACGCGCCGACGCAGAGCGCGAGCGCGACGATGACGCGCGGCCAGCGAGACGCGTGTGTCATCCTCGGCATGGGGTTGCCGTCTTTCCCACCTTTTCCAAGTGGGGGGGGGGCAACGTACTGAATTATGGGTGAAGATCAGGTTACACTGTACCCCTTGCCTGCATATCGTCAGATTGTGTGTACTTTTGCATGGGCAGTTTGAAGTGGACGGACCAATCTGGGTTTTTGGGTGGTCGCAACGGGGTGTTGACACATGTCACCAACAGGCAAAAGATAGCCGCCAAAACAGCAAGTGCGAGACGGCGTAACCTCCGCGTCTCTCTCTCTCTCTCGCTCTCTCGCTCGGGAAGACCGACGGCATTCAGCCCCTCGCTTCGTCTCCGTCTCACCAGCACCCATGGGCAACAGCGCGACGCTGCACAGCGTGTGTGCGTACGGCGACCTCGCCGGCGCCAAGCGCCTGCTCAAGACCTGCTCCGAGGCCGACCTCGAGGCGAAAGACGAGAACGGCCGCACGCCGCTGCTCGTGGCCGTCGCGGCCATGAAGCGCAAGGACGAGATGGACAGTGAAGACGAACTGGATGCGTTTGACTTCCACGGGAACGCGCTTGGCGACGGCGAGAGCGACGAGGACGTTCCCCATAGTGAGCGCGACGACGAGAGCCACTCGGAAGAGGTCGAGGAATTCAACGAGAGCGCGAGCATCGAGCCGATTGCAAAGGAAACCGAGATCCTGCATTTACTCATCCAGAAGAAAGTCAACTTGGACCATCAGGACGAGAACGGCTGGACGGCGCTCCACCATGCGTGTTTCATTCAGAATGCCGCGGCCGTGCGAATACTTGCCCACGCCGGCGCTCACCCGATGCGGGACAGTTTTGGTCTATTGCCACAGGTACGCACTCTGGAAGGCCGTGCGAGCGGTAGTTTTGTTTAGCTCACGCGGTGGTGTCTTGCTAGGATTTGCTGATGCGAGGACAGGCATCGGAGTGGGCAGCACAGGCCGAAGAACTCAAGGAACTGTTAGACCGGCTGATGGACAAGTCGACCTACTCGATTCGACTGCTTGCATTTCGACCCAGCGGTATCGTGCAGCTCGATCTCGGTGCGCAGGTCGAGAAGGGCTCGTTCGTCACAAGTGAGTGCTGAGGATTACAGTGAGCATGTTGCATGATTCAGCACTGATGTTGATGGGTTCTCTTGACACAGTCGAGTACGACGTCCCAGAGAACCACTCTTCAAAGGACTATATTCAGGTGTTGATCTCAGCGGAAGACTCGTCGGAAATCGAAATCGGTTCCTACCATCACGTGCCTGCGGGCAGCCACGGTCAGATCACCATCAGCACACAAGATATCCCATCATCCAGTACGATTCGGTTTGTGTACGTGAAGACTGGTACGTATAAATGCATTCGTCAATGGAGAGTGTGTAAATACAAGTTACTGACGCTCGTCACTTTAGACATCAACAAAATCTCACGAACGGTGGTGGCAAGTGGTTGCAACGCAATAGTTCAAGCGTCAGTTGGCGAGATCTTCCAGTACGAGTTGTATCTGTACGAGCGAGTGGTGGAGGTGGAAAGTGTCCCAGAATTCGAGTTCATCGATCAACCACTCATCGTGCTCAAGCGGATCGGAATTGTCGTAGATGAGAATGAAATCGATTGGGCTGACATCCGGCCAGACAATCACATCGTTGCCGTGAACGACATTCGCATTGACACGATGGAGTTTGCTGCTGCTGTCCGAGTGCTCCAAGACAACAACGGCAAGAAGTGCACGAAGCTGCTGATGCAGAACTATTCCGTGAGTCACTTCAACATCTATCCGCGTGAGAGAATATGAACTGATAGTTTCATTGTTTATGTGAACTGCAGGCGTGCGGCGATTTCATTCCAGAGAAGATTCTAGGTGTCGGTGTTGTGGGCAAGTACGCTTTCCTGCAGGCGATCCATGAGGAAGGAGTCTCAGAGCACAAACTAGAGGACTGGGTCGGAACACATTCAGAGGAAACTGCTCCATCAGTCTCTCCTCCCCCGGCTCCGACAGAGGAGGCGGATCACGCACCACAGATTACATCCCTCCACGCAGCAGTGGACAGCAAGCTTGTGCTCGCCGACTCCGGTGAAAACCCAGCCTATGTCTCACACGAAGACAAGGTCTCGTCCCCATCGACAATCGAGACGGTCGTTCCCCTCCACACATCACGGCAACTGGTGAGTCATTTATTTCTCAGCTAGCATTCAAGCTATCATCTTTGACAGCTTGTGCTGGTGGTGGCATTCCAGGTTGACCAGCTCCACGTTGGCATCTCGAAGGCCGTAAAATAGCTACTCTATCCCCTTCGAGTCCTCATCCCAATCATATACACGAACATACACCTCTGACTACCTCCCGTGTTTTCTCCACGCTGGATATGGAAGTCCATGGAATGCCTTGCAACTGTGGAGCCGGTCACGCCGGAACTCATTCGAGCTGTCCTACAAACATTGACAGCCAAATTTCCGAGAATCTGACGTCAAGGAGGTATGTATCTTTCGATCTATTTTGACCAATTGAAGAACAGATCCCTTCGATTGTATCCAATCAGCGAGGAAATCATGGAACAGAGTGAATGTGGCTGGGGTTGCAAGCCGTCCCTCACCTCGCTCACACTCACCATCTCAAGCCACCGACGAAGAGCCGAGAGGGAGGCCTTTCCGATCGACAGCAGCGTGTGACGCGACCACGTGATGAGTGCGCGGCCGGGTCTTTCGGTCACGCGCCGCCTGCCCGTCGCTCGGAGCGGCGCCGTGTTCCGTGCATTCTCGTCGAGCGTGCACGTCGACCACTCGGTGGCTGTGAACGGCGCGAGCGCGAAAGAAAAAACCATCACCAAGGCCCCCAGTGGAGGGGCCCACAAGGTGCACGGCTTACAGGAGCGACGGAAGCGCCAGCAGCGCCCGCCGCGCGTGTCGGCGCCCGTGCGTTCGCCACTCTCAGATTCGCGTCATGGTAGGACATGGGAAGAGCTCTTCACCTCACCCAGCAGTGCGACTCATGCGTGTGACGTTTTGGCTCATTTAGAATCGAAGAGCAAGTTCTTCTCCGCGTACAAGGAAGGCAAGCCGTTGATCACTGTGATTGGCCTCGGCGGTGCCGGCAGCAATGCCGTCAACAACATGATCGCGTCGCAACTCGAGGGCGTCGAGTTTATTGTCGCGAACACCGACTGCCAGGCTCTCGGACGTTCGCTCGCTCCCCATAAGATCACGCTGGGCAAGGAGATCACAAAAGGATTGGGAGCTGGCTCAAAGCCGCAGCTTGGTAAGCTCTCCGCCGAGATGCAGCGTGAGGAGATTGAAGGCACGCTCAAGGACAGCAACATGCTGTTCATCACGGGTGGCATGGGCGGTGGCACTTGCACGGGCGCTGCCCCTGTGATTGCCAGTATTGCGCGCGAGATGGGTATTCTGACGGTCGGCGTTGTGAGTACGCCCTTCCGATCGGAGGGTCCCAATCGGACGCGTATTGCGAATGCTGGCGTGAAGGAGCTGTCGAAATTCGTGGACACCTTGATCGTCGTGCCCAACCAGAACCTTCTCGCCTTGTCCAACAAGAATACGACGATGCTTGAGGCCTTCCGCTACGCAGATGATGTGCTTCTCGAAGGTGTGAAGGGTGTCACGGATTTGATCGTTCGCCCCGGTCTAATCAACCTCGACTTTGCCGATATCAAGACCATTCTCACGAACGCCGGACGTGCCATCATGGGCTCAGGGAACGCCACGGGAGAGCGACGTGCTGAGAAGGCTGCCGAGCAGGCTTTGGTGAATCCGCTACTTGGCGATCTGCCGACGGAAAGCGCTGTAGGACTGCTGGTGACTATCCGTGGCGGTGAAGACATGACGCTATTTGAAGTCGATCAGATCATGGAGATCATCCGCAGCCGTGTGGATGATGATGCGAACATCATCTTCGGCACGTGCTACGACCAGTCGCTAGCAGGATCCGTGCATGTCTCGATCATCGTCAGTGGTATTCAGACTGATGTGATCTCCCCTCCGGTGCCGACGAGACCGTTTGTGCCTCTCCACGAGATGAAGAAAGGCAAAGAGCAAGACGACGCGACGTCTGTGGAAGCTCAAGACAACAAGAGCAAGCCAGAGGAGCAACGCGCACCGCCCCGTGGGCTGTTTGGCCGGATCTTTTCCATGTGAGCGTAGTGGAGGTAGTGATGAGCTCGGACCGCTCAACCACAAGAAACAAATTAGGAATGCAGCAAAATGATGCGTTGTTTATCAGAACAAAAAGTAGATACGGTTGATGCCAAGAAGTGCACAATATGCACTTCTTGATATTATCATTCCCTTAAGCTCGTCTGCGGCGAATGCCGTAATTTAGGAGAGCTCGGCAGTGGCACGGTCCAGCGTTGTCTTTGCGAACTCAAGGAGCACATTGTCACGCTTCTCAAGCGATAGCTTCAGCAACCCATCAGCCTCATCCTTTTCGTAGCCGATGGCCTTTAGGAAGGCAACGCCACCAACGAGACTTGCCACGCGCTTCCGGAAGGCTGGGTTCTCCAAGTTAATGGTTCGGAACTTGTCTTCGTCCGGTTTTTCCAAAAGGTTCTTCACGTACACACCCAGAGTCTTCACGGCGGTTAAACCATCCCCACCAACTCGGTACTTCTTCAATTTCTCCACGCTTGCCGTGATCTGCTCGTGCGGTGTCAGGTTCGCCTCAGTGGATTTCTTCTTCTCTTCCTCCGCGGCAGCAGTCTGAACAATCTCAACAGACGAACCCGCGAGCTTTCCATTGTTTGCACGTCGGGCAAGCTTGTCCATCTCGAGCTGCTTCTTCAGGCGTTCACGTTCGCGCTTGAAGTCCTCACGCTCTTTCTTGAGCTTCTCAGCAGCCAGCTTTCTTTGGAGCGCATTGTATTCCTCGCGAGCTTCTTGCATCGACTGGCCTTCGGTACGCCGTGCGAGCTCACGTTCCCTCGCTTCCTTTTTCTCCCTCTCTTCGCGCTCCTTACGCCGCTGCTCGATCTTAGCTTGCAGCGCTGCGACCTTAGCAGCCTTCTCCTCCTCAGTCATTGGCGCCTTTCCGTGCTGCGCAAGATCCACGAACTTGATCGGGTCGTCAATATCCGCATCATCTTGGTGCTCACTGATCCAGTTGATCGCCACCTCTAAACTGGCCGAATCCGTTGCGAGCAGTCCCTTGCGCGAACGGACTTCGCCAAAGCCCATTGCCAGGAGCTCAGCCAAAAAAGTTTCATTCACAGGGGGCAGATCGTCCGCCTTGGTGACCTCGGCCGCAGCGGCAGCAGCAGCCGCACTACCGTCATCTTCCGCGGGGATGGCGCACTGGCCCGTCACAGGGTCACACACCATCTTGCTGAGATCCTTCTCAGCCACAGGCGTCGGGACCGCCGGGGCAGGTGCACGAGTCGGAGCTGGCGCCGCCGCCGCTGCAGCCGACGGCACCAAATTCATGTTGTTGAAGCGACGCAGACGCGCCTCGCGCGCATCCTCCGTCGACGCAGGCGCAGAGCCACCGCCCAGCGAAACACCTGCGGACGCGAATGGGTTGAACGCCGACTGGCGCCACTGTTCAATCTTCTGACGCAGCGCGTTCGGGTCAGCGCCCACTAATTCGTCGACCTTGTTCTGGCTCACGTAAAAGTGAAACGTCGGGAAGCCACGCACACCTGCACCACAAACAAAAAAAACATCCCATAAGAAAATTGTGAGCACAGCGACGACGCCTCCAATCGACAGCGACGCACCTAACGCGCTGATGAGCGAGCGGTTCTGGGCCTCATCGACACCGAGAAACACGACGTCGTGGTACTGGCGACTGTACTGCTCGTACGTGGGCTTGATGAACTGGCACGGGCCGCACCTGTGGAGCGAATTTCGATCAGCTTCAACCTCATTCTTCTTGTTTGCTTTGGTACACAACGACTTACCAGGTGGCCGAGAAGTCGACCACGACCAGCTTCGCACCGGCGTTGCGCATCGCCGTGTTCCAGTCCGCCTCTCCGTGGATCTCCGTCACGCCCATACTGTCTCTCCCCCACTGAATGTTCCTCGAGCGTCTGATTCTTACGTGGCCTTATCTCGAAGATCCCGGGTTCCTTCGAGAAAGCTGGCAAGTACCTCCTTACCTGTTGTAAGCGATATTAATACTGGAATACAGTAGTACTGTAATTTAGAGGATTCACAGTACATCCGAATATTGTCGTATTTTACGGACCACGAAGCTGAACCATGTGTAATGCTCGACTAAATGGGATTCGGTTGGTTGAAATAGATATCTAGCAGGCCTGATTGGTGTAAAGTTCATGATTATGCGACGTGCCTAACGTCAACATGGGGGAGAAGGCCCTTCCCTCCACAAACTCAGTACATCTGGCCATTCGGTCTCTTTCGACTCGCACTTTCGCGGCCATTCGGAATCCGAGGTGGAGTCTCGCCCAGCGTTCTTCGAAAGAGACGCTACGAGATCTCGTGGCTCTTCCTCCTCTCCCGCGAGTCCAGAACGCTCCACCGACCGTCGCATTGCGGTTCTTCCACCTCCCGTTCGTATCCAAGACAAACGCTGCGGCGCCATGAGCAGCAAGGAGGCGTTGCTGCTGAACCCGGAGGTCTGGACGGGCAAGCAGCTCAAGGCGTGGCTCGGACGCTATGAGGACGGCCGTTTCGCGTCGCTGCAGCCGCAGCTCAAGCGGTACTCAGGGCACGACGTTGTTCATTTTACGCAGAGCCAGTGGGCTACGCTGACGCCCGCCGATCTCGCGACGAGTCTGCGGTTCACGCTGCTGGGTATGGTCCAGGTCGCCAACACAATCGACTCGCCGTCGAAAGAGCTCACGATCGTCACGGACTTTGTGCCCATGGACGACAAGTCGCCAACGGGGCTGCGTCGTCGACGAGGCATCTCGGGTCGCAAACCGTCGGAACCGGAGCGGAAGCATATTCCGCCGGTCAAGTTTCCTCCGATGTTTGAGCTCCCGTCGATCCCCATCCTCATATTCATCTTGCTCCTGATTGTCGCGTTCGTGTTGTGTGTGACGGTGTTCAAGGACCGACTCGACGACCATGGTGTGTCGACCACCCACCTGATCAAATATGCCTCGATTCCCGTGGTCAGCGTCATTTTCACCTACGTCCACATTTGGCTCGCGCTGTACATGACGTTCTACCCGCTCGAGTATTTTGGAATCCTCCAAATCCCCGACACGAACACGGGTCTCGGATGGCAAGGTATTGTCCCGCACAAGGGCGAGAAGATGGCGCGCCAGGCCACGCGGCTGATGACCACGCAACTCATGAGGGTAAAGGATGTGTTCTCCCGTATCGAACCAGCCCGCGTCGTGGAAGAGCTGGAGCCTGTGATGTTTAGCATCATCCACGACATTGTGGAAGACATGGCCCTCAAGTACAACCCGGACCTGTGGGCGTCGATCCCGCAGAAGATCAAAGAGGAGATTATCGAAAAAGTCAAGGAAGAGTCGCCGGCCCATATCGAAGCGCTCATGGACGAGATCCGGAACAATATCGAGGACGTCTTTGATATCGAGAGCATGGTCGTTTCCCACATGACCAAGGACAAGCAGCTTCTCGTCAACATGTTCGTCACCTGCGGGTACACGGAACTCGCGTTCATCCGTAACTCGGGTGCGTGGATGGGTTTCATCTTCGGCCTGCTACAGATGGGTCTGTGGTTCTTCTACGATGATCCGATCGTTGTATTCCCGGTGGTCGGCCTCGTTGTCGGTACGATCACGAACTGGCTCGCGCTGAAGATGATCTTTGAACCCGTGAACCCGAAAAAGTTTCTCTGTTTCACGCTTCAAGGCCTCTTTTTGCGTCGCCAGGACCAAGTCGCGGAAGTGTACGGCCACTTGGTCGCAACGGAGGTGCTCACGTCCCGCAACATTATCGAAGCGATAATCAAGGGGCCGTATTCGGATCGCTTGTTCGAGCTTGTCTACGATAATGTCCAGCAGGCGGTCAACGAAGGCACTGCGATGACCGAAAAAATCGTCAACATCGGCTTGGGTGCGGACACGTACGCACAGATCAAGCAGGATGTTACCGACCACATTGTTGGTATTTTCCCTGATGGCCTGCGCCAGATTGAGGATTACGCAACAGATGCGATGGACCTTGAGACGACATTGCGTGAGAAGATGAAGCTGCTCAGTTCCGAGCAATTTGAGCAGCTGCTGCATCCCATTTTCGAGGAAGACGAGTGGAAGCTGGTACTCATGGGCGGCGTTCTCGGTTTGGCAATCGGTTTGCTGCAAGCATTCACTATCAACCATTAGTGCCATCAGACGACATAAACATGTTTCACTCTGTCGAGAAGTGATCGCAGTATGAGCTTCGGTTTTGTTGTGGCATTGCATTGTATTTGTAAATGAAGAGATCTGAAATCGAAGTGTGTGCTCAATTTCTGCGTCGGAGCGATCATTCGTTCGTCGTGCGAGGAGCTTGTGGCGGGAGCGAAAGGGCAGGCATACTCGAGGGATCATGCCCGACGTGATCGATACTGAATTGGCAAACTGGGCAGACTTTGTTCAAGCAAAGCCATGAATCGATACAGTCCGAATGGTACGAGTGAAAACATGGCAACGACTTGATCTCCTCTCCAACTTCGAATCCGCAACGACACACGAGGCAGCTACACATTAACACGGACAAGACAGATTGGTGTTCAGTGAGTTGCCGCCAGGTCAGAATATAAACGGGTACTTACTCTGGTGTTGCGGTTCCGTGGCCGGCATAATCGGATTTCTGGCTGCTGTAGATGTATGTTGGCAGCTGCTGAATCAGCCTCGACGTAGCTCCGCGTCTGTCGGCATTCACAGGATCAGTCTTGATGAAACATGAATTTCTACGATACCATACGTACATTCTTGGTGATGGCCGACCAGGGCGGACGGGTGGAGGAGGACTTGCCATCTCGGGAAGTCCAGACGGCATCGAAAGACTCACTATCAAAGCATAAACTGAACTCGTCAGACCGAAGTCATGACCTGTCACATGCGGAACAAGCAATAAACCTGATCGATATCCCAGCGTCGGCTGGATCTCTGCAGTTGCCACTGTGCTCGCTATCTCACCGTCAAATGTGCCTTGAGCGTTGTCTGCGTTTGCGCGGTCATCACACATTAGCGCCTTATCAGGAAGAAGAGAATCAGGAGGTATGAGCACGTACTGAGATCAGTGTCGTAGATGTGTTGTAGCCAACGTGCGTATTCTTCGTCAAACGTCATGGTTCCGCCAACATCAAAGGATGATGGAGCACTCTCGTTCAGTGACTCCTCGCTCGCACCCATCTCCACCATTTTCTCGCGAACACGATCGGGAAGCACGTATCGAAACAAGTACCGGTATGGAAGAACCTTGGAAACAATGGTGCCACCGTTGATGTCAACGTGGAACAGTAGATAGATATCAAGGCGACCACGTACGACCCGACGTATGACATCGATCTTACGCAGCATCACGTCACCAAACGCTGTTCGCACATTGGGCTGATCCAGCAGGAATGAGACAATAGCGGGACCGTCGTAACGGATCGCTTTGGGCTGATCTCCTTGACTGGCGTTACTCGTAAAAGAGCTGCGGTTGGCTGATGAGGGACGAGGTGGAAGGCCGCTCGACACAGGCGCAGCTGCAGCAGCTGCTGCTGACGTCCCCGCCGTAGCATTGGTGTCAGTTGACAACGCTTCCATCGTTGATACCGGGGCAGGGAACGCACTGGGCTCACGAGCGTACCGGACCTGCAACGCAAATCCCTTGGGAAGCACGTGAAAAGCAGAGATACAATCAAAATCGCCGTTTTCAACCGAGAGTGTCGCCTCGCCCGTATCTCCGTCGGCTCCAATGTGAGTGTCTTCTCCATCGAGTAGCATTGTGGCGTGGAGACGAACGTCCAACACCAACTCGCCCTGACGACCGAATGGCAAGTGGTACATCTTGATGGAGAACTCACTGCAGTTATCAAGAGTCTTGGCCACCTTGTATACATGAGTGCCAGCCGACAGATTCGCATCACGCACGCCATGAACCATACTGGAGAACAGGACACCCTTCTCGTTTTGCAGCACAAAGTATGGTCGGTAAACAATCGGCGGTGCAGTCATCGATGTTCGAGGTGTTGCAGCAGGTGCAATTGAGTCTCCATTCGTCGGAGCCGGCGATGCATTGGGAGGTGTTTGGCCATTTACATTTGCTGCAACGCCAGATGCTGAAGCAACGCCAGATGCTGAAGCACTGAATGTCGCCGTCGAGTTGTTGAAAATGCGAATATCGTGGATATAGATCTTCTGCGCAGCCGGTGTGATGGCGACACCCGTCAATTTCTGCTTCCGTTCTTGGACATCTGGTGCATCAGCGCATAGCGCCAGCTTTTTGTCACGCATTTCTAATAAGGAGGTGAAGTCGGCAACAAATCGTGCCTGGGGCTTGGGAACGAGACCTCCGGCGTACAAAACATTCTTCGGGTCGAGACCGCTAAATGTGCGCGTAATCTTGGTCGTCAGACTCTCCGACCCGCGGATCAATTGCTGGTAGACTTCGAGCAGTTCCTTGGCAAAGTTAGGCGGGTAGGTCGCAGCATCCGTTAGATACAGCGTGCAGCAGGTCGCGAACACACTCATTTGCTCGTTGTTCGGAGCCACGAGGATAGCAACATTTGTCGGGTTCAAGTCGAGCCACGCCGAGACAGTTGACGTCACGACAAACGCCGAATGCATGGAGGGAATCACACCACGGCAGAAATTGATCGACGCGATACGACCATCTGAAAATGCACCATCAAGGTCAATTAGCACGGCCCTTCGCATCTACATCTACCAAATTGAGGTGAAGCAGCCAAAACCGTACCACAAAATTCGTCATACACAAGCGGCTTGTGGTGTTGACGCTTGACGCCGTCGAACAGACCACAGTCGAAGACGCACGCGCCCATCTCGAACCTGCATTGAATAAATCCACCACCACGTTTAGCATGTATGTGATATCTCATGTACCCTCTATATTTCGTACCTCTTGGAGATGGCGGCATCGAGTTGTGTGAGTAGCTTCACGGCAGCGTTCCACTGGCGCGTGGACGCATGCGCATCAAAGAGCCTCGTAAATGTCGTCAGGTACGACGGCGCGACACAAAACACGCTGCAGAGAGCCATCAAATTCACTGGTCAGCACAGCAAGCACCCGGCTTCCAGCAAATCAACCAAACCTACCGAGGCGCAATCGGCACGAAGTACCCGTCTTCCGATGCCTTGGCAAAAAGCGCATACGAGAGCGCATTCTGCAGCGACGCGTGGACGCGATACGTCCACAGCAGCACGCGGTATGTATTGGGCGCGGCATTGTCGCTCTCCTGCTTGTTGAGCTCGCCGTCGGTCGCCGCCTCAAGCTGCTCGTAGCTGCTGTCAGGAGAGAGCTGCGGCTTTACCTCCTCCGGCGGTGGCGACGCCGCGTCCTCTCCATCGTGCTTGGGCTGCTGTGCATCGCTCACCACGGCGGCCTCTTCCGAGAGTGTCGTCTCATTAGGTGGGGCGTCCTCCTCTATGGCCTGTGGGAAGAGCAGTCGTCGCAGCCGCGGGTCCTCGGCGATGCGCTCCGAGTTCATGCGGCGCACCAGCACGGAGCCGCGCTCGACCCATGCAAGGCTCACTGGGAACGCGGCCATGGGCTCAGGAGATGGTGGCGAGGAAGATGACGCGGTCGCCATCGTGGGGGAAACGCACGTTTCACACCCTCGCGATGGAGTTGACGAATGCGATTGTTCTTCGCTCTCTTCCTCCTCTATGCTGTGGGAGCTTTGAAGTTGCGCAGTGTCGCGTGCGAGCGTACGAGTGGCACACCCAGTGGGACCGTCCCACATGGCTAGGTGGGTCCATCGAGTGTTGGTGGATCGCATGGGGAATGATGGTGTGAGCTCATGAGAGAGACGGAGAGGATGGATGCAACAAAATACACTTCTTCTTTCGGTTAGGGAGTCAGCGTGGACGGCGGCGGCTTTTCTACTTGCGCGGCGGCGGCGCGACGTTCTGCGGCAGCGCCTTACCGTAACCAGAACGGAACGTCGTCGACATCGAGCCAGGATCCTGCGACTCGCCCGCAGGCTTGTTCGACGGCTTGGCCCACTCGATCTTCAAGATCAAGTGGTCGTAGCCGTAGCCCTGCAGCTTGTTCATCGCACGCTCCGCGTCCTCGCGGTACATGAAGCTGACGAATGCGAAACCACGCGAC